>VXBX01007239.1:438808-496407 GCA_013400415.1 Scytalopus superciliaris
CCGGGCGCTGCGCGCACTCACCCGCGGCCCACAGGTAAGGGGCGGCGGCTCCTCATCCCGCATCCTGCATCTCCCATCCTGCATCTCCTCCGTCCCGTCCCACCCCGGGGGTCGCTGCCTGGCCGGTGCCCCCATCCCACCCCATCCCATCCCACTCTATCCCATCCCGTCCCATCCCGGCGCGGTGCCCGCGGGAGCCGCTCCCGAGGGGGCACACGGAGCGGGTCCCGCCCGGCGCTCCCGGCCAGCCTTTGCCTTGCCCTTTGTGGTGCCGGAGGGGTTGCCGTGGGGCGGGCTTTGTGCGGCGGGGTCTGTAGGGGTTCGCAGAGCTCCGGCCGTGCCCGGGCCTGCCCTGCCCAGCCCGGGCTGCAAACTGGTTGGGCTGGAACGGGGCGCGAACGCCTCGCTGGCAGCCCTTGTACAGGCACGGCGCCGGGGGAAGGTCCCTCCGCGCTGCTCGGCTTTGGAGCGTAACTTTTGATTTCCGAGGGCAAAAAGGGCTGTGTGGGATGGGGCGGGGGCCGGTGTTACTGTGGAGTAACCAGCACCTGGCGTGGGATCCGGGCTGGGGGTCCCGGCCCTGGCCCGGGGCTCCCCGTGTGGGTGTGTGGGAGGGTCTGGCCCTCTCCTGGTGGCGATGAGTGAGGGTTCGGTGTTACGTAGCTGCTCATTATGCTTTTACCTTAATTAAGTGATACGGAGCCTCTGCTGTGTGGATGGTAAACCATCCAAACCTGGGGAGGTAAGAAGGAATTAATCTCCCGCTCGTCCCAAGCCCTTGCAGTGACTAAAAGTAGCTTTTACGGTTCTTTGGAAGATAAGGGAGTATTATTATCCCTACTCTATGGAGTGGGAAGATGAACCTGAGAGTTTGGCTTCGCTGGGGTGGCACAGGGTAAGGAGCCAAGGAGGGAGATGGGAATGCCTGTGTTTGCTGTGCCTTCCCTATTCCTCAGGCTCAGCACTCACGGGTTCTGCTGCTGCACTTGAGCAGCCCATCTCTTCCAGGTCTGGGGTCTCCATTTTTCCCCATGGAAGAGAAGGGAGGAAAACTATACTCAGAATTCATATTTGTGACTTTTTTTTTTTTTAACCTCTTCTCTAAAGCATAAAGAATTCCGCCCAGTGTTCACTTGGACTCTTCCCAGATGTTTTTGTGTTTTTGTAGTTTATACTTTCTATAGACCAGCACATCATCTACTTTTCACCCTGTGAGAGACTGGGAATCCACAGAAAAGGCAGCAGTGTGGTATAATTAAAGATGATATCAAATGGGTCATGTTGTAGAGCATGGACAGGCACAAGCAGATGTAATCACTTGTGGTCTAGAATTGGTATTTGAACATTAATGCCCAAGCAAAGCAGTATAGAGTGGAATAGAATCTTAGCCAAATTTGTTATTTATTTGAATTGTCTGCTAGCAGATCATATATGATGTGGCGTGGAAGATTGTGTGTGGTGTGTTTTACAGACAGCAGTATGGATGGGATTTGGATCTGTTGCAGCAGAGAATGGGACGTTTTTTTTGGTGGGACTTAACTTACCAATTTTGTAGCAAGCACAGCAGCATGAATCATTAATATGGAAGGAAATGATGTTCTTCTAATTCATGTGTATGTATATATGTCCTAGAGCCTCATCTTGTTCATAGGGATAGGAAGAATCTTACCTCTGTGTTCCAAGGTAAAATCCTCCTTCCCACAGTGTTTTCCCCCAAAAGGGTGCTGCCCCAGCAATGGGCAGTGACTGCAGCCACTGTTCCCCTTCCTGAACTTGTAGTTCTCTGGCAGCATCTGAGTTTTGATTTGGGAGATCCTCCAATACTGAGGGAATTGCTAGGGTGGCAGTGAGAAGGAGGACATTTAGCGTGTCCAGCACTTCAAAATGTGTGCCCAGACAAGCTGTGACAAACAAGCCTGCAATAAGGAAGGTATTTGCATCTCTTGACTGCTAAGGAAGGCAGTATTATTTAATTGTTTATAATTCTGCAAACAAGGAGCAAAATTCTGTGCACAAGTGAATAATAATTGCAGAGCTCAAGTATAATCCTTTGCCAGAAATTAAAGACATGAAGCAAACAATAGAGAGGCTACAGCCTGAGAAGACACTGTAGGAATCTTTCTGTCAGGAAGAGTGTTAGGTAACCAAAACACAGGCATTATTGCCTCTGCTCTCGGTAGTAAAGCTAATGACTAAACAGCATTTGAAGGGCAAGCTGCTCAGTATCGAATCTCTCATCTTCCTTTTTGCTGTCCAGTGAGATTTGCTTAATGTATGTGCTGAGAGATAGAAATACTGGATACCTTGATCTTCAAACCAAAATGCTTTGTTTTGTTTGGGTTTCTTTCTTATAGAAAACATGGTCACCCTAAAAGAATGTTTTTTAAAAATGACATGTTTTGCCTGTATATCACAAAATCAGTTTATGTGAAAGGAATTAATATGTGTATGACTTTAAAGCTACTGTGTGGGTTTCTCTTCTTGATCTCGGTGCTTTTTCAAGTGATTTCTAATAGGTCAAAATTATTTAAACAACCTGTACTTATACTCATCTTTTAGTACTGTACTATTTTCTCTCATATATGGACATTCAAAGTTGTTTATCCCCCACCTTAATTTGTGTGCTGCTTTTCATGTGATGTTACTATTTGCAAGTGTTGGCTTCAGTTCAGGGCCGTTTAATACCCTTCATCCTCTCGAGGTTACTCTTCTGGTATTTAAAATACTGTAACATTGTCAGACTTCGTCTCTGTCCTTCAAAAAGCAAATGTCAAATCCCTTTTAAACAAAGTCCATTAAACTGCAGTGAAGAAAAGCATCTTGCTTTTGAATTCCAGGATTGCAGAAATAAAAGGTATATAGGTTGAAATGCACATGTGAGAGGAAAGTGAAGCATCTGAAGACTCTGGTGTTTATAAGATGCTGTTGTATAGTGTCACATCCCTCCATTTGCTTTGGTGGCTGGTGTATCAGTAGCTGTGGAAAGGCATCAGGAATGCTTTTTTTGTTTATATTAGGTAATTATTTCTAGACATGCTAATTGAAGAGCATGTACATATTTAATGTAAATGAAACTGTATATCCTGCGTGTTGATATTGTATGAAGATTTATGTAGTAAGGCTTTTTTTAATCTCATGAATAAATAAAATGCAATTATAACTTTCTTGGTTATCAGTCATTCAATGTATGTGGAGCAAAACTGACAGGGAAATGCTTTCAAAATCCTGTTTGTATCTGTCATTCAGTTACAAGTGCATTTTAAGGCTACAGAATTTTCAAAGAAAGGCTTTTAATTCTGTTTAATTCTGGACTATTTAGGCAGTTAGGAAAATAATTCTTACTTCCTTTTTGTGTGTTTCACCTCTGCCAGAAAGGTCCCAGTGTCATTATTTTTGAGTAGCTTGTTTGGCTTTTCTCTGTTTTAGTTATATTGACCTCCCCTCATGAAATCTGGTCTTTGCATCTACTCTGATAGGGTGCTGCAGTTTTCAGCTCTTCCTTTGTGACTGTTTCAAGTTGTCGAGCAGATCCTATTCTCAGTGTAAGTTCTATATCCGTTTATATAGTGCTGCTTTGTCTTTTTAAAGTGATCTTTTATGGAATTTTTATAGTTAACTGGACCGTACATGTTAGAGGGAGATAAAGCTGATCAGGAAGCTAATGCAAATTTTGGGAATGCTAACTGCACTGAGTTGCAACCAAATGCAGTTGTCTCCTCCTGATTTCCATCTTCCTTGGTATTCTCAGCCTGGTAAGCTCAGTTTTTGTGAGCTCTCTGTATCTCCTGGGTCCTGTTTGATGTAGTTTCCTTCCAGTTGATGTGTGTGCCACAGGTTATACTTGGCTCTCGGTGTACTGTGGTACAGTGATTTGGGTCAATAAGTATGTTAAATACCTTGCATTACATGCTCAGATTTAACTTTCTTGTAGCTGTCTCCTGCAGGCTGAGGGGGAAAATCTGGATAATATGCTTAAATAATAGGAGTAGTAATGCTGTATTTCAGTCAAGGTTATTGGAATAATCAAAAGCAAAGTTCTTTCAGGACTGCAACAGGGATTTTTAATCTACACGGGTTACAAATTAGATAATTTCTGCATTATTTTGCTGTCATTGACTTCTGTTTGGTATTTCCATTAACTTGATATATTACCAACAGGATATGTTACCAGTGTATTTTCTGTGGCTGGAATTAATGCATATGGGAACATGGTATGTGTTAGTTTTCCCAATATACTTGTGTTCAAGCAGCTTATCCAGTGAAAAAAGTGGCTTGAAATCTTGGGTAGTCACAGAGGTACTTCACAGCATAGCATTACCCTGGACTGACTTTGGAGAGGGTATTTAGAAATACCTTTCACTGTGTTTTATCTCCACAGTGATTAATGACAATGATGTGTTGCCCTGTAAAGATAAGAGGTAAGTGGGTTTCACGAAGTGGAAATCTATCTAACCATTAAAATGGGAAAAAAACCGAAAAACCTCCAGATTATTGTTATGCTATTTAGAAGACACATCTGACAGGCTTTGTGTCTGTCATTCAAACAGTAGTTTTGATTTTTTTCTTCATTTGTATCATAAAGCTCCCAAGATCCTAACCCCCTAGCAGCCAGCGTGTTCTGTGGGGTCTGAATGTTTTAAGAATCTTAGTAAAGTGCTTCTTGTTGCAGTTAAATAGTAATCAAAATGTTTTATGTGGCATGACTTCTGGTTCTGAGTTGTCTTCTCCGTTCCGTGTATGTACGTGCATAATCCTTTTACATTTCAGGCTTTCTGCAGCTGTAATGAAGAAACATACTAAAATGCCTGTTAGTCACATCTTAGTTTATTTTCTTCCCATTACTCTTAAATGCATTATCCACAGTAGTTACACTTTCCCTTAACTATTTATTATCTATGTGCTCTGTGAATTGAAGTCTTGTGAAGTATTGTGCTTCTTTTCATTTAATGTATTATTTGTGCGTACCATCTTTGCTTGCCAAATGCCAGATCAAACTGTGTGGAAGTGTTTTGCCCTAAATTCTGGGACATCAGGTTTGGTTTTTTTCTGTGCTCAAATAAATATCTGAAGGTTTTTGCTGCTGCTTTCATGTGTTTGTGTCTGTTTTCCTTTGATCAAGAGGAAGCTGATTATTCCTGTGGTATTGAGGTGCTGCAGACAAACGTCTGCTTTACTGAGATTGATAAAGCATTTTTGTGATCTTTGCACAAAATTCAGCTTCGTGGCAGCTAGACTCCTATTTGCTTTTTTAGCAGCTTTTCAGTGAGAGTGTCCAAAGCAGTGATGAGTAGTGGAGGTATTCCTGATGTTGTGCAGGGTTTGCACAGTTGCATTGTAGCTCTTTGCTGAGGAGTAATTTTGTTTTCAACTCAGTGTGCTGGAGTTTGTGCTTTACCATGTTATTTTTCTGGGCATAAAGACGTCAGTAGCAAACTTCTTATTAGTGTTTCACTTTTGTTAAATTCATTCCTTGTTGCAAAAAGGAAAGTGCAAGTTTTTGTGTTCCAGTGTGATGCATATGTGCTTTTTGATTGCACCAACTGGAAAAACATAGTGTTGAACTGAACGTCTTGTGGCAATTTAAGAGAAGAGACTGTTTCCTGTGCATTATATAGTGTTTAACTTTCTGTTTTTCATTGCAAGAGTAAATACATATTTGGCACAGTTTTGAATATTCAAATCCTTTTTTCCTCCCCCTTTTGTGAAAAATCTGTAAACTCTCATTTTTCTGTATTTTGAATATGGAAATAGGTGAAATTGTCCAAGCTTTTGAGGTCAGCCCCTTCAATAATAATTACATCTGTTGTTCTGTGAAGTAATTCCTGTGTGCTTGCATTTGCCTTCCAAGAGGGCCAGTCCACTGGATGTGCATTAACTTGGTTTGATATGATGGGCATTTTAGTCCGGGGTGCCTTCTGAGTTGGTACTTCATGCCAGAGCCAGCTGCCTCTTGGCCTCATGTGCATGTTAATACATCTGCTTGCACAAAAAAAGAAAAATGGATTTTTATGCTCCATAACCTTGCCACCATCACTGGTGTACTGTGCATCCAGCCATTTTAGGAGAAGAAAGTATATGAAGCTTCTTAAATCTACTTTTCTTTGTCGAATAATTTCTTTTAGATACTCTTTTTTTCCTAGTATTGTAATAAATAAAATGAGGCTCTAGAATTTTTCAGTTCTACCAGAGATTTTGATAGGATGGAAAAGGGTGCGTTGGATAAAAATACATGATATTGTGTATCTATTTGTGGACGCCACTGTAAAAGCATCTCAAAAAGTCTTCAAGAAAACAGCACTAACCCTAGCAAATCTGATTGTTTTGTCTGTTTTGATGCCAGCTGCTGGAGGATGTGTTGTGGTTTTGCTTCACTTAGGTGAGATCTGGGAGTATGCCTTGCTTGGTTCAAGCCATACGATTACCAAATTACTCGTCTCGTGCCAAGCAGAAGCTATCAGGGCTCTTCGTTATTTAGGCAAAATGTTCATTCAAATATTTATAATTTGCAATTAATTTAGCTTGTGGGTGTGGTGGAATACTGAAATTCTTCATGTGGCTTTGATCAAAAGAGAAAGATACAAATTTTCCTAAGGTGCTGTGGCACGGCTGGGTTTTAACCACAGTAGAAGTGCTGAGGGGATCCTCCCCTGCTTTACTGGGGAGAACTCTGCTGCCTTTTCACTTCAGCAGCAGATCAAGTGACAGCTGGGAGAATATTCCAGTCTGAATAAACTCGCTGTGATTGTTGAGTTGGAATAAACTTCCAATATACAGTTATATTGTGAGTAAAATAAACTTCATTTTGAAAAAAAATCCAGTCAAGTGAAACAAAACAGTTTTTTTCATGCTCCCAGGTTTGCTGCATGACAAATCACCTAAGGAGGGCCTTTCCTTGTGTCCTGAAGGGGAAAATAGGACATTATTGCAGTATTTATCCACACATCATTACTGTGACTTTACATATTTTAAGTAAAGGGATTTAGTTTCTCTTCCCTTGGGAGAGTGCTATCAACTAATAGGTATCAACTAATAGTGCTTTCCTTCTCCTATTGCTGGTGGCTTGCCTGCCTCCTGCCAGGTATTTTCATTCCCTTGTTTGTGTTGAATGTGACATCTGTGTGTGTGTGCGTGTGTACAGACCCACTCTGTGTCAGGGGAAGGAGACCTCAGGGACAGAACTGGAATGTGCTGTGGGGTCTCTTAAAATGTTGATAAACAGTGAGGCAATTATGGCTTCCGAAATAAATGATGGATGAGCTAGTTGTTCTTTCCCTCTCCCAAAGGGAAGAGAGTAGGGCTTTACTTTTATGCTTAGCTTCTTGACTTTTAGTACTTAAATATTTTTAAATATATTAATAATAAATTTAAATATATTTAGTAATAATAATAATAAAATATATTTAATACTTCAGCCACAGGGCGTGTTTTTCCCATATGCTTAATGGCCAATTAATAGATGTAAGTATTTCCATTGTTTCAATTGTTGTAAGTATTTTCATTGTTTCAGTGAATCAAAATACCTTCCATTGTTTCCTGGGTTTAGCAGCACTAAGTGCTGTGGTTATAAGTAAACATGGCATTTTTCAATAGTCAGAGGAAGTGGTTTAATGGTGCAGTGAAATAAATGGGTGACCTTCCTTTGGCACAAATGAGTTCTTGACGAGGTTCTGGATGTGAATGCTGGATTGCAGGGCTGTGGGCCGGGATGTGTTTCATGGCTCGCTGAGGCCGGGTTATGGCACTGAATGAAAACCTTTGAGTGATGCATGGGGGGAAATTGTTTAGAGAAATATTGTGTTTCTGTGGCATTATCAAGTTTCAGAACTGACAGAAAACTTGAAACAGAAATAACTGCACAGATTAAGGCATTTACAGATAATGGGAAGAGTTTAGTTTTCATAATAATTTTTATAATCTAAGGGCAATTTTGCATCTCCCTCTTGCCTTTCCGTATGTTTTCCCTATTTTGGGTTTTTGTTTTTTGGGGGTTTTTTTGCCTCTGAGGTCTTTGAAATCTCTGTTCTTATAACATAGTCACTGCCTGTACCCAGCCTTTCTTTAATTCTCATGCTACTAAAAGATGTCATAAAAAGAGTAAGTAGCCTGTCTTTGAATTTTAATATTTTTAATCCGTGATGAAGTTGTCCAAGTCATGTGTGAGTAGTACTGAAAGTCATGTTACACAGTACAAGCACATCCACTTTCAAATCCAATTTTTGTCATGACTGGTCTGTTTGAAATGCTGGATATGAGCTGAATACTGTAAGGGAGGTCTTCATGCTACCAGGGTTCCTTGTAATGAATGCTCCCTAAAGCATAGTGACAAGCTTACAGGCCATGTAGAAACTGAAAAGGTGTTTAAAATAGCACAGTGATGCTCCTGGAAGACCATTGAATTCTCTGTTGCTGAAAACCCCTGCACTGCATAGATCTTCTGGTGCCTTCTGCTGATCTGTGCTATTGATGAACTGACATCCTACCAGGTTAATTCTTGAGACTTTTGAAGTTGGCTTTTTATTTTTCTCTCTAATGGCAGTTTCCTCCTTCTCTATTCTCATCTACTGACTCTTGCCTACAAAGTACTAAGGATGGCTACTTGAGTGAGTGAAACTGTATCTCCTTCATTGGTGTCTTCCTTGGTGGCCAGAAGAAAGCAGAAAGGTAAGGGTAAGATCACAGCAAGCATATAATATGCTTCCTAGAGTCTCATAGATTACAGTTATAGGAGTTAGAGATGTATCCAGAAGACTTGGATATGTATTCCTTTGAGATATATATATATCTCATCATCATGGCTATGCTCTAGCCTCTTCCTTGCTTCAGCTTCATAATGACACCCAATACAGCAGTTAGTTCCTGCATTTGGTGCTCCAGTAAAGCTCACCTCAACTCCATTCAGCCCTGGACGTGGAGGGAGAGAAGAGCATGGTGCCAAGGAGGAGGTCCCATCAGATGGGCTCCAGCAGGAACTGACCTCTCACCAGCCCACCTGCCTCCTGCAGTGGGAGCCCAGAGGGCTAAAGTAGCTCTGAAATTTTTCTTGTGGCAGCCGCAGGGGAGGCAAAGAGACCCTGAAGAGGCAGAAGGTGGGAAGGAAAAGAAAATGAATTCCATGCTGTTTAACCTCTGCTTCAGGCATTGCAGTTCAGAAATAGAGAATCACCATATCAAAGAGCTCTTTGAAAATCAAAGGTAACAAAAAACATAGGCTGAGGAATGTTTTTCTAGTCTCACAGCAGCTGTTGGTTAACATGGTGTTGCAGTGGGATATACTTTCTTAAGTTATAGACTCAGGACAGTAGAGGGACAGGAGTCCTCAAGTGGTTTTCTAATGCCTATTTTTCACTGAGATGAATCCAGATACCTCCTGGTGATGCACACATCCTGAGAAATTCTGGTCAAAACTTCCATGTTGCAAGGTAACACTTGGAAGTTGTAATTTTCCCATTCTGACCTTCAGTCCCAATGACCAAGAATTGTTGTGAGGAGCAGTGTTTCAGGCTGATTGTATTATACTACAGTCCTTCATGAAGTTGTACAACTGAAAAGTCCAAAGAAGGAAAACTCTTAAAGGAGCGTGGAATAACTGTTAGGCAACTAAAAGGTAACTTTAATTCTAGATGTGAATGCATTGAGCAACACCTATTTGTTTCCAGCTGTGTACTCTAGTCCTTTACTTCACATGCTAGAAGAAACCAAACTTGTTCCTCTTGGGTGTCATTTGGTTAAAAAAGTAGTTTCAGCATTGTCTGGCAGATTCTAAGTGCTGTTATTTGGGAACAGTGCAATAAATAAATGTACATACTTACTTGTAAGTAGAGCTTGAGTGACAGTCATTGAGTCTGCAGTTTGGGTCTGTGGGAGTTCCTTGTGATGTAGTTTACCCAAATTTATAAGGACTGATGGTGTCAGGTTTGTAGAGGAAAAGCCTTTCAGTTTACATCAACTAGTGCTGCTTTGATAAGGTGGTACAGGATTTGGCTTCTGGTTCCAAGCATATTACATTAAAGTAATCTGCCCCTGAGTCTTCAAATATTTCATCAGGCACAAAAATCTCTCCATCTTCTGGTGCCAGCTGAATTTCTCCTTTTGGTTCAGAAAAGTTCAGTGCACCAATAAATAGGTAGCAAAAGCAAAGACCCCTTGCCAATGCACAGAGGCATTACCAAAATATTTGCTTGCTTGTTTGTGAGGACTTAATTTCAAATCCCATTTGTTTTCAGGTAAGAAGTCATCTACCAGAAAAAAAAAAAAAAGTTGTTTGTCTGTTTGTAACATCAATCCTTCTCATTGAGGTAGAGAAGATGGGTATAGTTGGCTGTTTGTGATGATATATCTGCAATTTTCTGTGTCTCACTGCCTGCTGTGTCAGATGAATATATTGCTCCTGCTGTCAACTCGTGCTTACAGTAAGGCCAGCCTTCTGTATGTGTGTAGACCTGCTTTTCCTTTTTCCAAACTTTTTACGTGCATAGGCTGGAATGTGGCTTTTGCTGCACCTCTGATTCCTCCTCTCCTCTCCCAAAATATTTACTGGCATCTATTACTTAAGCCAACTCAACCTACTCATCGCTTTCCTATTTTCATTTGCTGCAAGTAGGCAGGTTTTTCAAGCCCTGCCTCTGTATCTTTTGATTTGTATCTCCATGTGAAACAGAATTCTGGAAGAGTGTAGGATTCCCATGTAAGTGCCAGCTTTCAGCCTGGTGCGCGGTGACACGGGGCTCTCGTTCAGCAGAACTGCTGCTGTCAAACAAAAACCTTTCCTTGTACGGGTGTGTCCTGAACTTTGCTCTGACCACAGCTAGTCTGTGTCTAATCAGTCCTGGCAAGGAGCTCCGGAGTCAGCTGCCTTCTGCTAAGAATGCTGTGATGAATGTATCTGTGCAGTGAGGCGAGGTTTCAGGACAGATAACCTCTTTTTATCGGTCCAAACAAGCAAGGGTTCCTTGCCCATCGGTCTGAAGAAGGAGCAACTTTGTTGGTGACACATGGAAGTGGAAAGGTGAAAAGAACAGAAGTGGATGCAGAAGCCTTGAGGATCTTTAGACAGATGCTGGTTCCTGCTCTTCCGGACACGGAGGATGTTGTGACCCAGCCTTTTATATGGGGACACAGCACCTGTGATCTTTTACTCTGTTACGGGTGTGCTGTAGTGTGGCAGCCACTTCTCAGGGTGGTTCTGTTCAGCTCAGTGAAAGTTCTAGAGAAGCATTAGTCAAAGGGGCGGGAGTAGAAGTTCAGATGTCTTACTTTAAAAAGTATTCCATTATGGTTCCTGGATTTGCAAGGTGAATATTGCTATTATGTTTCATGAGCTGACAGGGTGAAGTTAAGATAAATCTCTTAGGATTTAAAACAAAGTGTGGAACCCACTGATGAGTTTTGGCTTTTCTGTGCTTATATCCAAAATTAGTGCAGTTCTTGTTCACTTTCCCCTAAAGAAGCAACCCTGATCAGTTGGTTTACTAACTAAAGCTGTAATGGTGGAATTCCAGGTTAGCAAAGGAAATCAGAATTGTTGTAGAAAAAGAAATAAATAATAAAGCCCCCTGCAAACAAAGCCTCTTTGGCATATCTTCTTTGTCAGTATGTTTTGGTCCAGGATGCATAATTCTGTGGTTTTTAAAAGTAACTAAACCAAGAGAGAATTGCTGATGTGTATCATCATTGTGTGCAGTTTTGAAATTTCTTGTACATGCTGCAGTTAGCAAAGTTTTGGATGCACTTTCTTGCAGTAATTACTAAATATTTGCCAATTTCTAAATCTAGTAAGTGCATTTAAGTAGGCAGGCAAGGCTCTTGTTTCATGTACTGCTGCTGATTTGTCTGCTAGGTTTTTTACCTGCTTGCACTGTATAGTGAAGATAAATGGCCCTGTGAGTTAGCGTCCATGAAAAATGTGATGCAGTCTCCACTTTTCTTGTTTGAAACCTTCCTTTGTCAAGGAAAAATGTCAGATGGAAGCCTGCTGGCTTTCTGGAAAAAGTAAAAAAATGTCATCGATAACACAGTTAGTAAGCTTGCATTTTCATTCTCAGTGTGGTGGGATTTATGGCACCAGACTGCAGGCACATCTGGAGCTAAACTGCAGTAGGCAGACATGTTGCTGTGACTCCTTTTGCATGGACTCTGCACATAGGACTCTGCTGTTACACCATTTCTTTAGCAGAGAGGAATTTAACAATGTCAGGTGTATTGTATCACTAAAGCAGCACCAGCTTTGCTGTTTTTCTGTAAGATTTTTATGGAGGGTGCCAGGGTTAGGAGAGAGTAAAAGAGATCCTGCTGCCACCTACAGCATCAGCAAGTATCAGATCTGTTCCCAGCACATACATGCTGTCCTGTAGTGTTTCAGGAATTATGTTACTAAGACAGTCAAGGGTATGCAGCAGTTACCTGAAAAACACTTTTTTCTCTTACTTAGCTGAGCTGTGCTTCTCGTTGGGAGCCAAACTGGAACCCGCTGTCAGAGTCTTACATGCCCAAGGGCAGATTTTTTTTCAGCAAATTTGAAGGGAAGGGAATTTAGGAGGCCAATTAAAACTGCTTAATTTCAGATTTAAGAGCTTTCAAAATCATTATAAAGCTGGTCTTGATGTTCAGCCTTGTTTTAATCGACTTGACAAGAAGTTCAGTTGCAATGTAAATAAGGTGGGGCGAAATAAGGTCCTGTTTTGAGTGTTATGTAAAATAACCTTAAGTTTTGTTTGCTTTGAAAGTAGTATATATTTTAATCTCCGACACAGATTGCCTGCCGAGTACAGAGAAGTAACAGCTCTTTTAACACTTTGCTTGTAGCATGAGGGTGTGCTTTTTAAAATGGCTGGCAGAACAAATTGCAGACAGGAGGAGTGAGGGGGTTTTTGTGTACAGCACAGATGTGTAGGAGATGGAAAGTTAAACTTTGGAACAGAAAACTATTGCAAAAGTTGGATATTTCCCCCATTCCTTTCATGTCATCTTCTAAAATACAGCTAGATGAAAGGTGTAGTTTCCTTTGACTGACAGAATGAGGGTAGTAGAGAAATGTGTGTCGTGAGTGGAGGTTTTGAAACTGTGTGTTCACGTGTGTGGAGGCAGCGGGTAGACTGCAGAGAGATGTGTGTTGGCAGGGATAGTGCAAACAGTCCGCTTTATTTTAGAAAGACTTGGAAGGATGAGGTATGAAATTGTACTTCTTTTTTTGTTTTTATTTTTTTTTTGAGAAGCTGTAGAAGTAACGTAAACCTGAAGGTGATCCTGAATGCTTAGGAAGGTGATAAGGGAAAAACCTGTAACCACAACAAAGGCAAACCTTGGGCTTGGTTTCAGGCAGGTGTGGGGTGTCTACAGTTCAAAGGCGTTCACTGGGTACCCGCAGGTCTTGAGGGTGAATCCTGTGTTGGTGAGACAATAGAAGCAGCTGTGAGGCAGCATGGGGTTAACCTCAACTTGCTGCACTCATGAAAAGCATTCTGTTTCAAAAATCTGTGTGTTTGAAATACGTAATGAAGAATATTAGGAATCTGCTTTTTATGCTTGCATTAACACTACTCTAGCCTAAGTCTTGAATGATGACCAACGTGAGCCATAGCTGAGGTAGCATGCACAGCATCCACAGCTCTGGTGTCAGTAGTAAGGAAGGAATCCTTTACTTCTTCATTTTTCTGTAGAAGCTTCTAGGTTCTGAAAACAAAGTCTCTGCTTCAGATATGCATGGGTGTGTTCTGGCAAATCATGCAGTGGTTTTTTTCCTGTGCCTGTTCTCTAAAGAGCAGTGTCAGTGAGGGGAAGTTCACACTGATGTCTTCTTGTGGGGGAAACTACAGAAAAGGGTTTGCTTATTTACATGAAACATGTTCTTTCATTAGCTGATGCTACCAAGGGGTGACTGTGGTTATGTATGTTACCAATAATGAGCAATTGGTATTATTTTCCTTAAGCCTTCTCATGATGCATTGATTTTTTTTCCCTCCCATCTTGAGTGCTCTGCTGTAAAAAGTCTTTATTAGTTGAAATCACTAACTCATTACATTTGTTATGATGTTTCCCTTTCTACTTAGTTTACTTAGTGAGGTTTGAGGTTTGCAAGGAAGAGCCTTTGCTGATTGATGGCTTGGACTTGACCTTCTAGACAGGTACAGAGCAGTTCAGTCACTTGAATTTAAAAAAAATAAAAAGGGAGGAGTGGGACAAGACATTGGAAAGCAGGTGGGCATGTTGTTTTGTTTTTAGAGACTTAAAAGAAAGAATGAAGCTTGTCAATTCACTGTCAAATATGGAGGAATAAATAAGCATTAAATCTGTTAGCATTTTGTAGTGCATTGTCTAGCATGTTTCTTGCAACAAGATTAATAATGTGTGTGTAATTAGTTTTTTAAGATACTGTGGATTTTTAAGATGGGTGGATCATGGAGCTCTAGCTCAAATTTCTAAAATTTTAGTCACACCTCTGGGTCGTTTCTGTCTATTCTTGCTAATTTCCTTAGGTGTTACAAAACCAGCCTTTGCTGTCCATATTAATAATTTTATAATGCTTTTTAAAGGCTCATACAATGTATTCAGTAAAATAGCCACAGGTTGTTCATTTGGAGAGATTAGTACAATTTTTTCTTGCCTCAGACATTTGTCTCCTGAGTCAGAAGGATTGAATTTCTATTATGCATGGAAAAGGTTTGAGGATGCTGTTTTGGAGCAATACCTCCTGATTTACTTATGGCCAGTGTAAAATGAAGGCCAAAGAGAAGAGGGTGAGGTGAGGGCTGTTCCCTGGTTTTAGCATCTGGGAGTGACAGAAGACGTGGTGTAACATCCACTGTCAACTATAGTTTTTGCAAGTTCTTTTAATAGATCTGAATACAGTCTGCAGGTGTCTGTAGAGTGGAGAAAATCATCCTAGAAGTACCTGGACATACCTCTGATAGTGTGGGAATTCTCTTCCTCTGATGAAACTGGTTTTTTCTCCAGCTGTTTCTGCCATTCCTAACATGTTACTCCTCAAAAGGTGTCACTTCTAATATTTCTTTTACAGAGGGGGATTTTCTGTTCTGGACACTTAGGCTAGAATTGAGCAAACCCATGGTTAATAAAGAGTGACATACATTAATTAAACAATAATCAGGGTCCATATACAGTCTTTGAAGAAATGTCATTTTATTAGAGAGCAACTCATCAATTTTCATCCTGGTCCTGTTACATATTTATTTATAAATGTGGAAACATAAGAATTTTGCATATTGATTTTTTTTTTTTCTTCCTGTAGTCAAATCTCTGCTTTTATGGAAGAATCTTTTAAAAGGACCATCCTGATCCTGTTAGAGGATGCTGGAAAAGAAAATCAATGTATGAGATTATATACAGGAACATCCACTAGATGCATTGACTTAAAAAGCTTTAATCCTGCATGTAAACAGAAAGAAAAATGCAGTTCAGTAAGATTATTTCTTTTTTTCCCTTACTGTTTATTTTTCATCTTCTGGTAACAGATTTAACTTTTGCAGTTTTTGTGCATGTGTGTGTATATATATATATATATATATATATATACACACACACACACAAACCCCTAAGCAAATTCTTCCCAAGTGTCCTGTATTTTTTTGTCCTTTCCACAGCACTCTTCTACATACAGTCATGGGAAGAAAGTGGCACACATCCCTTTGGTTCAGTGGGATTTACTGTCAGGACGGGAAAAAGAATAATTGGATTAAGATTAAATAAAGGTTGAGCATTTTATGTTGGCATTACTGCACTGCTCTTGTTTTCTAGTGACCTTTTGCAAACATCGCTCTTGCTGTGCTTTCATTAAACTGTGAAAACTCTGAACTCTCCTTGGGTTTATTTCTTATCTCTGAGGTTAACAGGGCATGAGCGCTCTCTATTTCATGCCGCTCTGAGCATTCAGCTTGAGCAAGTGCTGAACCTGGAAGCATATATTGGAAAGCTGGTACTATTACTGTATTCATTTGTTGAAAATAGACTCTGCTAAGCAGTAGCTGCTAATGGACATTTACACAGGTTTGTCATGAGAAAAGAAGGTACTGTCAAGTGCAGATTTGTCAGCGTAACATCAGGAGCTAGGTTCTCTTCATCTGTTTTAGGCATTCTGCTTTCTAAATGTTTCAATTCTGATGAAATAGGTTTTGAGTTTGTTTCATCTTGTTAACAGACCAAGGAGATAATTATGAAGTTAAGTACCTAATATTTCAGTTCCTTTAAGATGCTTTAGCTGATGTTTCTTCCGTTCTTCTCAGTCTTGTTCTGTGCTTTTGGTCCCTCAAGGGCTGTTCCTCTGACAGTGGAGTACTGCCTTCGTTCAGGAACCCAAAGGCTGATGATGCAAGATATAAGTGTGTATAATGAAACTGAAAAATATGAGCTTTAGATAGTCTTATCTGTCTGAAACCCTGATCTTAGTGTGTTCTTTCAGAAGCCTTTGATCCTTAGCTGAAAATTCATCATTAAATGTCCCTTCCCTGAAGGGATCACGATTCTGCTGCCTAATGTTCTTCCTTTGTCATCAGTAAAAATGTAGAGTTTTGAGATTTCCCTTCCCCCAAAAAAAAGTTTAAGTAAAAAGTGCCTCCTTTGCTATTACAGTGCAGTGTCGTTTTTTCAGCTGTTAGTAAGCAGCCAAATGAAGGCAGGTGGTAATTTGAAAATACCTGCAGAAAATCCTCCCATTCCCTGTGTGTGCCCTAATGCCTCACTGGCAGGAGAGTGCACAAATTGCATTACTGTGCACAATTAGGCTCCCTGCAGGAATTCGTCTGACATCTGTCTACCCTGGTCCTCTTGGGCTCCGTTTGAGCAGAGTGAAACAGGCACTTCTAAATTCCTCCCTTAGGAGGAGGTGGGAGGTCTCAGAAGTGCCCCTTACTCTCCATAAAGTGAGGGAGAGGGAAGCTGAGAGCTGTTGGCCCGCAGGAAGTGAGCATCTGTTTACTGGGGCAGCTGAAGTTAGGAGGAATCTCACCCTGCCCGCTACTTTGATGGTGTTGTAGCTTTTCTAATGTAGTGCTCTGTAACCGAGAAGGACAATTTGAAGCCACCATCCACTCTTCATGGTACTCTGAGAGCTGTAGCTGTTGCTTTACTCAGGCTTGCAGGGGTGCTCGAGAGGTGCAGGAGGGCTGGTTATGGCCCCTGCTGTGCTCTGGTGCTGCCAGCCTGCCATAGGCAGGAACCTGGGTGCTGTTTACATGTAGCGTTTATCATTCATGTTGCAAAGGTTAAGTGCCAGTCTGCTCTGACATTTTCCCCTCTGTAGGAGTGTTTTGCTAGAGGCTTAGCAGTTCATGGAGCCACTGCTCAGCCTTGGCCTTTATCAGAAACCTTTCACTGACTTAGAAAGATGTAGTCAGTGGGACTTTCCCAGTGGCAGCAGTTTATTTCAAGTGCTGTCTTTCTCAGTATGCTGATGGCCGTTCCTGGTGTGTCACTTGAAGTACCATCTAGACAAGGGAAAGCTGTTTGTGATCTGTGTGACTTGTATGATGGGCAGCATTATGGCCTGGAGGCTGTTGGTTTGGTACCACTGAGATGATCACTGAAGTCAAACCACTTATGACTTCATTTAAATCTCTTCCTCATTTAAGAAGGCAGGCAAACTTCATAGGGTGTTCTGTTTCAATTATAGATACGTTGATGTGTCATGAAAATATTTACAGCTTCTCTGGCTCTGAAAGCTTTTTGCAATCATAAATAGAATTCGTGCTCCATCTATACTGTATGCCACTATAACCTTTGGCCACCGTTGTTACAACACATGCCACTTAAGTAAATACTGTTTGTGGTGCTTCAGCTTTTTGCAATGTAGTAATTGTAAATGTGAGGTAGATATTACCAGAATTGCCCATCCCTGTTGTAGAAAAGTCTATGTAAGGTAAGCCCATATACATGGATTCCTGTCAAGTCTGTCATTCAACAAAGCATTTGGGACTAGGTTTGAAGCTGTTAAGAAACAATACTAAATGTCATCAAGCTTCAGGCTTTTGAGTTGTTCTGATTATACAAATTGTTGATCCATGTAGGGTATTTTTATTGCTAAATTGAGGGTAGTCATGAAGATCAAGGCTTAACATACTGCTTTAATTCTGTTTATTGGACCTTGATATTGGGTACATGTTTTCATTGCTTATTATGTGCTTACTGGTGAATGTAAGCTTATTTTCCAAATAGAAGGCCAGAGACTGAGCAGGCTGTGTGACCCCCTGCTTTGGAGACGAAGCCATTACTGATACTCCAAAACTCTGGATAAACAAAACCTCTTTTTCTGCATCATTTGTTAAATACAGGTAGTATTTAACCTTTGACCAGTTTTCCTGCCAGAGCTGCCTTATGTAATTTTTAATGCCTTATTGCTATTATAACTGTAATCACTGTGGGACAGGGACTGCCTTTTATTTTGTGTTTCTGAGGCACAGTGCAAATCTGAGCCAAATATTACAGACTTTGTGCAGTTTTTTCTACAATGAAAAGAACTTTTTTTTTTTCTCTCCTAAAGGAAAAAAAAAATCTATCAAAATGTACTTTCTTTGAACCCTTAAAATATGGTTAAACAGCAGAGTAAAGGAGGATATCGGGAATAAAGGGACAAGGGGGAAATAGATCCAAATGAGAACATGCAAGAGAGCATCATCTCTGGGAAGTTAAAATTATAAGAAATACTTTTGAGGAGCAAACTGGCAAAGGCATGAAAAGAGCAATGAACATGCCATCCTTCACACAGACCCTGCCAGACTTTGTGGTAGATTGCTAAATGGTCCGTGTGTGAAAGGAACAGTCAAGAAACATAAGGCTATATCATTGAAGCTGAGTTATTTGCTTTAGTATTCTGTGTGGAGGAGCTTAAGGGTGTTTCTTGTCCAAGTTCTTAAAATGGAATATACCTTAATCTAACGCTTAAATTACATTTGATGGCAGAGGAAATCAGCCTTATACAAAGGTTTTAAAACTCTAGAGAACTGAAGAGTGACAAATCAAAGATTTCAAGCATAAAACTGAGTAGGAAAATGCAATATACTGGGAACAGCCATGTACTTTCTGTAAGGGAATGTATTTTGTAAACCACTTGGACTTTCACAAGAGATCAGCAAATGGGCAAGGTGGAGTGATCCAGAAGAAGGAGTATGCTTGGATTTTCTAAAAGACCTTTGTAGGAACCTTCATCAAAGACACTAAACATCTGGAAAGCTCTCTGCAGTCTGGGAAATTCATGACTGATGTGAAAAAATATGTGAATATTGGGATGGGGGGTTTTGTTGATAAGGTTTTAAGAATAGTCATATAAAGAGTAGTCACTTACAAAAGTTTGCTAGAAAAAATTAGTACTGAATGCCTGACCGAGCTGTAAATGCAGATAAAAAGCAGCATGTTCAGGTGTATGTAGGGAGTATGCCTGTGGGGAGACAGGCATGAACAACGAGGTGTTCTGAATTACCCCGTAAAGCCGGGGAGGGAGGTCTTGTAGGGGTGCCGGTTTGTGGAGGACGGACCTGCACAGTGTATCAAACCTGGTGGTGACAGGCAGCCTTCCCTGCAGAAAGTCCCAAAGCTTGTGAGGGTGGGTTTGGCTGGGATCCCTGCTCGTGTCCTCACAGAGTTCCTGCTGCTGCTGTGAGGAGTCTTTTGTTCTGAATGCTATTAATGATCATGCAGAGACTGGCTACTGGTGGAGGTGTGTTATGCAATATGCGGGAATGAAACCTCTTTCAAAGCCAGTCTTTAAGGGTTTGTGATAGAACTGTTTCCTAAATATGATGGATAATTTATTTTTAGAGCGAAACTCTACTTGTGTTAGAATTATTTATGATAATTTCAAATCATTAAAAAAACATGCTCTCTCTCCACAGTTTGGCATATGAGAAAAGATTGACCATTATAAATGCCTTTAGCCATTATTTGCACTGTGAAGTCCCAAATCTATTTGAAATGTAACTTTATACAGAATATATGCAACAAGGACTCTGCACTAAGCCTACCATCTATTGTAAAATCTACAGGTCTGTATTTTGGCCTCTTTTTCTTATACAGATTGTGTCCAATTTCTTGAATAAGTAACCATAGTGTAGACTTCAAGAGATTTTCAGTTATCTGTTCAAACTAGTAATTTTGATAATTAAAATTTAATTATATAGAGACTATTATCTTTTTCCTTATTCAATATTTTTGGGTTTAGTGAGATATAAATGTAATCCTCCATAGCAAAATAATTTGATTCTTACTGGGTTTTGTTTAGAGGAACTTCTTAAGTTGTCCTTGAAAATTGTAGGGGGTTTTAATCAAGATAAGAATATGAACAACTTTCTTTTTTCCAGAAGCTAGAAAAAATTTTGATTTTTGAAGATGGTGAAGATGTTCTGATTAGCAGTCTATTTCAAATCATCTGCAGTTGGAGTTCTTGGTACCTGTTTTTTGCTTTAGAAGGCTGTTTTTTCTTACTGTGTTCACTTTTAAATCAAATAAAGCAAATGGTGTTTCCAATAGATTCCAAATATCATGGGTTTTAGTGTAAATGGGCCAGTTTTTAATCACATTCCTAGGTAAGTGGAGTGAGTGTATTGAGGACTTAACATCAATAGTTTCATTTTTCCATTCCTTATTTCCCCACCTCCCATTTGTTTCCTGCATGTAAATTTGCATACATGGCTTAATACACTTTTCTACCTGTCTCTTAAGTTATGGCCTTCAGGAATGCAATCACAGTATTGTATTTGCCTTTTTTTCCCATCATCATCAAATATCTATATCTCCTCTCCATGCTGTTGTAGTATATCCTAGTTGTCTAGAACTGGTCTCTGCAAAGGAAAGCAATAAATGCATGTCACTTCCATGCTTGGCTCTGTTGGTTTCAAGTTCAGCTCAAGAGCATTGCTCTGCTGTGCTGCGAATCTACCTGCTCTCTTTAAATTTTGAACTGTGTTTCATAAAGCAGTATCTTAGTGAAATCTCATTCTTACGTGTCTGTTAGATGGACATCTTGTTTGTTCTTCAAATATCCTTGTAGAGTATAGAAGTTAGCTTTTAAGTCTTAGATCAATTGGACAACAGTCTAAAATGCTGACATCCCTGACTGCATTTTTCCTTGTTTTGTGAATGCCTGTTTAGGCAAGACAAGGAGGAAGGGGGGGATCCCTTCCCTGCTTTCCCACATCCCAGGCAACAGCACCTTGCACCCTCCTGATGGTGTATCCCATTTGATTTCAGCCTAGCCCTGATTCCTTGAGCTTGGCTATTATGTTTGTTTTGACTAACCTGAGCCTAGAGCTGTACAGTCTGCTCTGACTCATTTCATGAGGATGTAGATTATTTCTCAAGCTTTTCTTTTTTGATCTACTGAAAATCGCCATTAACAATACACAAAAGCACAGCAATATCAAAGAATTGAAGTTTTGACCCCTGAGAAGGGGCACAGTGCTCCGAACCCCTCTAGGCCACTGGGTTGTGCATATTAAGGGAATTTTCACTGGATTACTCTGAGAGATTGACTGGCTTTGTAAGTATTCTGAACTAGGGCTTGAGTGACTGCAGAGAAAAACTATAATTTTAAGAGCATGTAGTTAAATCCTCATAATACCTTAACTTCGTCTTCCCACATACACTATTTGCTTCTGTTTTTCTTTTTAAAAGCTTTTTTTGCCTCTGGAGACTTTCAAAGTGATGCTCTTTCTTCTCTAGGTTCCATATGCCAAAATGTTTAGCTTGGTCTGGTTTTTTTTTCTTGTGTGCAGATGATGGAGGATGCCACTGCATGCTTTATTATCGTGCTCCTCAGTGTTCTCAAATAGCTCTAGCATTATTGTTACAAATAAATAAGTAAAATAAAATGGATCTCATCTCAGTTGCCCCATATAAAAGTTCTTCCTCCTTGCCTAGTATAATCATTTGTGCCCTTGATTTTGAGTTATGCAATGATGTTCTTAAGCAAAGACTGGGGAAGTGATTGTCCCCCTGTACTCTGCACTGGTGAGGCCACACCTCGAGTCCCATCTCCAGTTCTCTGCCCCTCACTTTAAGAAAGGCATTGAGGTGCTGAAGCGTGTGCAGGAAAAGGTAACAAAGCTGTTGAAGAGTCTAGAGGGCAAGTCCTGTGAGGAGTGGCTGAAGGAGCTGAGGTTGTTTAGCCTGGAGAAAAGGAGGCTCAGGGGTGACCTTATCACTCTCCACAACTGCCTGAAAGGAGGGTGTAGCTGGAAGTGAAGGTGGGAGTTGTCTTTTCTTCCAGATAACCGGTGAAAGGACAGGAGTAAATTACTTCAGTCTTCATCAGGAGAAGTTCTGGTTGCACATCATGAGGAATTTCTTCACCAAAAGGGTTGTCAAGCATTTAAACAGACTGCCCAGGGAAGTGGTGTAGTCACCATTCCTGAAAGTGTTCTAGGAATGACTGGACATGGCACTTATTGCTGTGGCTTAGTTGACATGGCCTTTGGTCAGAGGCTGGACTCTGTGATCTTGAAGGTCTTTTCCTACCTTAACGATTCAATGAAAGGGCATACATATGAATGGATGAAGTTGAAATACAGCAGATTTAATAGTTTGAAAGAAGCTAGTTGTCATACTCAGGCATAGTATTATATTAAAATACATAATTAATTAAACAAAGGCAAGCAAACAAAATCCTAGATCAGGTGTGTCTGGTTGTGTGGTTTAGGTGTGAAATTCTGTGATTTAGGCAGGTCAACACCTGCCTCTTAGCTTTAAAGAGCTATGATGTCACCCCCTCACGTGTCAGACAGCTGCCTGCTCCAGCTGTAACCTGCCAAACCCCTCTGCTGGATTTGTTGGTCATGCCATGGGAGAGGTGATGGTGCAGAAGCGCTGTGGGGCTGGGTGTGCTGCTGGGGGGTCCTGCCTTCAAAATCCTTCACTTTCCTTCCACTGCAGCTGCACAGGGTGGCCCTCCCACACCTCCCTGCCTTTCCAGGTCAGTGCACCGTCACCTTCCCAGGGCAGGCAGAGAAGGTGAGTGAGCTGCTCTGTGTGAAAGTAAAATAGAAATGCCCTAATAGGATGTGCTGCTTGTAGGTTTGAGCTATTTTGGTTAGGCATACTCTGGAGTTCCTGGATTGCATGTAGTGACACACACAGACTTTAGTAATTCTTTTCCCGAGGCCAAATATTTCAACTTCAAGCTATTTTGGTACAGTGAGTAGGATGAAAAGTAATTAGAAAAAAACCTAGTATTTTCATATACCACGCTTGAGTGTGTGACAGACTTGCTGGGTGAGTAATCTCCATGGGTTGTCTATAGAATACTCATCATCTTGGTATTGAACTGCTAAATCATACGGGGTTTGGATTCATAGAGTCTGTAGGGACTATGATGCCTTGTTCTGCTCTTTGCTTCTCGGGTACTAGGCAGCACAGCTGCACACTGCTGATATGCTCTATTGACTAGGTAATTCTTGTAAACACATTTCAGAGGGGCAGTCTCACCATGAGCATTGCTGCAGCAATGGGGAGGAATTTCTAGCTGTCACAGGCGGCCAGCCAGCCCTCTGTGCGATGCTCCTTGCATGGGGCCACTAATGCATTTCTGCTCCTGCACAGAGCCTCCCTCAGTGGTTGGGGGGATCTAGATGTGTGGATCCATTTTAGGATAAAGGCCTAGATATTATAGACCACTCTTACTCCCAGAGCAAATCTGTTATGATGTACAGTGTGATGATTAATCAGTCTTTTTTTGCTATAGAAATTTAAAAGCATAGCTGTGATACTTCGGGTTACAGTTCCTTACAAAATCTCATAATTATGTCTTAGTACAGTAATGTCTTAATTTCTTTTAAGTAAATTGACTCCCCAGGAAAAACTGTTGTACTGAGAATGAGCTTCATTTGCCACTTACAAATAAATTAATTTTGTAACAGCTTGAATGCCGTATGTTGAGCTACTTCTTTCTGATTTAATGAATAATAGAAAAACTGGAGGACACTTCATGGTGTTTTTTCCATTTTGTTTTTTAATTGCATAATTTGATAAACCTTCTGATACATTTTAATAATTACGAAGTCTGAGACAAGCTTCTGTTGCCCAAATCAGTATCCCACATATTATGAAACAAATAGGTGTAAATAGTTGTGATCCACACTTCCTGTGGCCTGTTGACTGAGGCACATATATAAATTTATGAAGATCCATTCCACTTGCAAAAAATTCGGTATTTTTGTACAGAAATTAGATTGTGAGCACCAGAAGGCAGTTATCAAAAATACCATTTGCTCAGCTGCTGTAAATTGGCCCAGTTCCTCTCCCCTGGCTTTGGATCTCCATGAAATGAGAGCAATACAGTTACTTTCTTGCTCCACTATATAACCAGATATGTAGCTATGCTGATTATCACTACTTAGATATCTCTGGTTTTGATTGCCCTTTTGCCCTGGGAAAATAATGTCCTGAGTATGTTAGTTATTTTTGTTACTGAATTTGAAGCTGCTGTAGCATAGAAGCAATAGCATCCAAATGATCTCCTCTGCTATAATTTCCTGTAGCAGATGAGAGCCCAGTACTCCTCACTGCAAAAAGGAATTGGTTCAGAAATTGACTGCACAGTGCAACATTCCTTTAGTTAGCAAAGGTGCAATTTTCTTTTTAAAGGACTGCGTACAGGCGCACTCCAAATCAGCTACATTAGGGTAATCAGAATATTCACCAAGTGAAAACAGTCTGTGTTTTGTGCACAGATGCTCAGGGGCATCCTTTTGTGCTGAAATGATGGCTGCAGGACTAGTGACTGTAAGAACTCTTTTGTTGCGGGTGAGGTTTTTTGGTGTGTGTTTTTTTTTTTTATTGCCCCTTTATCTTTTTTTAGGTTTTACTCTGGTATTATTTATAGAGAGGGAGCAGATCTGCCAAGCTGATTGTGTTCCTTCGTCTTGCTTTCAGTGAGGTGGTGCAACAACGTGAAGCTTTTAATTGGCTTGTAAGTTGGGACTCTGCTACGTGTGTCTTAGCCCCTTTTGTTTGCTGAACCGGTAATAAGCTTCCTAAATTGTTCTGCTTCCTCAGTTCTCCCAGCTGAGAGAAGAGCCTGCAGCGCCCACAGCCTGCCCCGAGGACCCTGAGCCATTCCCGCTCCCATTTATCAGTGGCAAGGTTTTTTTTTACATCTTCACAAAGCCTTTGTACTCAGGCAAGCCTGTCACCCTCAGTTTCCGAGCGTTGCATTGAAGCGGCTGTGGTACCCAAAGACTGACTTTGAAAAGTGGTGGGTGAAGTAGAAATGAGGGTTGTTTTGCCTGTGTAGCATGACAAGGTGTTGTTGTTTAGAAGGTGGCAAGTAAGGCTTTAAAGCAGATATTTGACTGAGGACTCAGAAATTGTAGCTTTACAGAATTAAATGTCTTTGCAGACAAGTATAGGTGGAATGGAAAAGGGAAGAAATGCTCCTTAAAATGGATTCAGACACTGTCAAGTCAAAACAGCTTTAGCCAAGGATGAGAAAGTGAGTTGATTTTTCAGTATTTCTTCATTATAAACTTACTGGTTTGTTATTGTTCAAGTGTTTCTGAATGATGTAATATTTTTCATTTATACTAAAAATTGTTATCAGTGTTTTTTTTAGTAAAAGAAATACATTGAACACTTTAGAAGGAAATACATGTTGTACTTGCTGATTCTGTAAGTAGAAACAAGCTGCAAATTCTTCTGCTCAAGGAGACAATGAGCAAAGTTAAGTTTATAGTTCTTGCACTTAGAGAAAAAATTAAAAGTCTGTCATCTGCTCCTTTCTACCTCTCATGGAAAACATAGAAACAGCGTTAGAATTCTGAGTAGTGCCACAGGATAAGCCAACTGTAGTCATAGCAAAAAGGATGCCTCATCTGTGTATGCTTGAGCCCTTTTGGATAAAAACATCCTGATGTTACTATAGTTTGGGCTGGGTCATTGCAAGGATATTCACATATACCAAATACTCAGATAACTTCTGTTTCATGTTGGGGTGTGTTTTAAGCCTTAAGAACTAATCAGAACTACTTTGTGAAAACTAATATTCAGTCTTGCTCTAAGGTAGTTCTGGTGTACTGACATTGCTTTCAAATTTTTTAAACTACATTGTTACATATTTCTTGACCCTTAAGCAGTGAAATGTTAATGCTTAATATACACCTAAAGTGTAAGACAAGGCTTGCAGGAAACACTTGAAATTAGATTTCACTTGTTCCTCTGAATGCCACATTCTCTTTTGCCAAATTATTTCAATTGATCTTGCAGATATAGTTAAAACTATTAAAAGAGAATATTAATGCTAATATAATTACAAGAGAACTATTTATTGTAGAGTAATCAACTTGCTGTACCAACTTTTGAGTATCCTTCTATATATATTTTCATCAAGGTAGGATTTGGAAGCTTAAAAATAGAAGCATACATGTATTTTGGAATCAGAACTTGATTTTATGGAAGTGAGATCTTGAAATATTGCTGTATACATTTTTTTGTTTAGGAAATCATATCATCTAGAATTTTGGGTCATAAAGTTCACCAGATGGTTTCTAAAAGCCCTATGTGATTTAAGATCAGTTTGGGTTTTAATTTTGCAGCTGAATAATGATCACTGAGCAAAGTTTGAATGATGGGGAAGAACCTGGAGATAAGAGAGGAGACAAATAATGATGCAGGAGAGAGATGCATAGTTCAGAAGAAATCAGAGGAAAAGAAGTGGAAAGCTGGAGTAACTTTTAAACTTACAGTAGAAGAACGTGTTTTCACTAGAGTATTTATATCTCATGTCTAAATTTAGACTATTTTTTATTGAGTATTTTATTAATATTGATATTTGGGTACTCATTAAGAACTGACATTTTTGAATCAAGTATTTATGGACTAACTTGGTTCAAAAATAAAATAGATCTATTTTTCCAGTCAGTTGAGTACAAAACATATTTCAGATTCTTGTCAGAGACCACCTAATTTTGATAAAACAAGCTTTTAAATATTTATATTTTAATAATTAAAATTCATTTGTTTGCATGGATTCTCTGTTTTCTACTACTGGAAATTGGAGGAACCCTCGCTGTAGGGTATATTGGAGAAGATTATTGACAAAAATACTACATTTTTCTGATGTGTTAAAACCATGCAAAAATATGAGATGTTTTTGACTTAGGATTCACACAATTGCCTCAGATCAGTTTGATGCTCTTGGCTGGGCTGCTCTCCTGCTTACAGTTCTCCAGGTCTGTGCCTGCAGCTTTAGGTGGAGAAGAGCCCCTTTCATCCACACAGCCTGGCCCTTTGTTCACCTCCTTCCTCTGCCTCACTGGGAAGAATTGATCTTTTGGTAGCACAAGACACTAGGTTTTATTTTCCTGTTCCTCCTTTTGGAGACCAAGTGTTTAACCTGGAGAAGGGAAGGCTCAAGAGGACCTCATCACCATATTCTAGTCCTTAAAAGAGTGACTGCAAAGAAGCTTCACAAACAGCCACATGGAGAATGCAAAAGGGAGTGGGTCCTGGTAATATCAGGAGAGGTTTTATCTTGATAAAATAAAGACATTTTTTACAGTGAGAACAGTAATCACTGGAACAACCTCCTGAGGGACATGGTGGAGGTCCTATTGCTGGAGGTTTTCAAGATGGGAGTGGACAGGGTGCTAGATATTCTCATCTGAGGCTGCATCTCCTGTGAAAGGTTGGACCAAATGATCTTGCAATGTCTTTCCAGCCTGGACTGTGCTGTGTATGTATGAACTTCGAGCCCTGCCCTCTCCAAAGGAGAAACTTTAGAAAGCAACAAGCAAATTATACATTTGCAGTATCAAAGCTAAAGTCATGGAGTGAGACCTGATGTGTGATTTTTGTGAGGGAAGCCCTTGTCTGGTTTCTCTGTGTGATCTGGAGCTGCTCTGGGGCAGGAGTGCCTGCCTCATTGCTGCCCAGCCAGGGTGGGGGCTGTTGGAGCTGGCAAGGCCTGTGGAACTTCCAAACCTCCTTCTCCTGTGAGTGGAGTGGCTGGGAGCGACTTTATGGTCCTGTAAAAATATGCCTGTTTTGTGGCTGAAGGCTTCTCAAGCTCCCCAAAACACTGAGCATGTGTGGGGTGTGTGGGTTTGCTTGCAGTGGTTGCTCTGAAGCATGCCCAGCCACCTCTGACAGCAGAGTGCTGCCAAGGGTGTCAGGTGAGCCCCTGCAGGGTGGTTGTGCTGGAAGCCACAGGGCTGCAGGAGCAGTGTTTTGGATGTGGCAGAAGGGTTTTTGTTTGAGATATAAGGTTTTGAGGGGAGAAAGCTCATACTGATTTGTGCTGAGAAGTGGGAATGTATAGGGTGTGCCATAAAGGGCATACATGCATAGGCAGGCTCTGAAGGCAAGGGAGCCAGTTTTTGTGTAACTTGAATTATTTTGAAGAAGAAGGGGAGGGGTAGGGAGAATACACCTTTATCTATTTCTCGTTCTCTTTTTAATTGTAATTGTGAGGAAAACTGCATAAAATTAGGAGAAACAGCAGGACTCAGCATACTGGTACTCTGTACAACCAGATTCCACAAAAGTGGAAACAGGCAATGATCCTAATCACACTGTATTGTCTTCTTAGAACCATCATATATGTACTTGTATTTTTCGAGTGTTTGTAAATACAACTGGTTTCCTTTGCTAGATGAAGTCTAAAAATAAACACTGGGTAACACTCACCACCACTGAAGCTTAATGTGTGTGTTATTCTTTACACATCAACAGTCTCAATATGGCTCTAACATGCCAAGTGCTGCCCATTCAGGCAAATCCCAGCCCTGTGGGGGAGAGCTGCTGGGGCACTTGCTGTGCTGGGGAGGGAGGTCTGCAGGGCGGTCGTTCCTGGTCTGCCTTGCACATGGAGCTTGTGGCAATGGTTTTTCTATTGATATTTCAGATAACATTATTTCCAAGCCAGGATACTCACCAATTTTCAAGGTTAAATAAACCTGCCATGAGATCCCCAATGAATAAACAAACACAAGGGGTGTTTGAAAAGATAAATGTTCACACAGCACTACTATTTATCACTCTGTATAGAAAACTCTTTCAGTTTTCATGGTTTTTGTTTTTCAATTTTATCTTCCCCCTTGATTGTATCAGTGTGTGTGTGGGGATTATATCTATCTACACACGCATAAATAAAATCTTTTTCTAAATCTTACTGTTTGCTCTTAGTGCTGTAAATCAATCTAAAATGGCCAAGACAAATCTAAGAGCCAATCCAGTCTTTGGCTCATCATATAACCGACAACACTTCCAATTGAACTCTTTGCCATCAAAAAAAAAGTAACCTTGAATTAGTGATGTGCTCCCTATATAAAGTAGTTGTATTTTTGCCTAGGAAGACAATATTTAGAGAGTGCTGCTCGCTGATTCTTCTGTAGAAGTTAGCTTTCTATAAATCACAGTAATCGACTTAGTAATTTTTCCCACGGTTAAAAGATGGAAAGTGCTTACAAAAAGCCTGCATCCACTTCCAGTGGGAGGAAGGAGGCTCCCTGGCTGAAATGATTAGCTGGAGGTGTCTTTGTCCAGAGTAATTTTGAGTGCAACTGAATAGCCTCTCTTAATACACTTTGTTTCTGAGAGGAGGAAGACATATATGATCCCTTCAAATAGTGTTTAGGAATGTTGTCTTTGAGATTATTGTGATTTCTGCTTACGTGGTTGTCAGAAACATCCTTAAGAGCTCCCTTTCAACAGAGAATGAAATCACGATGGCTTGTTTGCTGCAGTGGTAGTTATGGGCAAGACTTACGAGAAGTTGTACTTTACTTTTTATTTAAAATAAACCCTGCAGAGTGTTTTCTGATGACTGTTAGTGCTGGCTGTGGTATTGCAGTTGAAAAGAAGAATGATTTTATTTCCCTGCTGTTGTGTTTCTCAGCTGCACTGTGCAGGATATTGTCCCCTCCTGCCTAGATCTGTATGATATTAATGATGAGAGTTGTTTGCTAGGCAGGCTGATTTCATTTTCACCTTGAATACTTCGTATTTTCAAACTAAAACTTTTCAGATTTCCTCCTGGGTCTACCTTTATCAATTTCAGAACTTGCTGTAGCTGTGTTCCGTGTGTGTATGGGGTTGTCTTGGTCTGTTTCTTTTTTTTTTTTTAATATGTGGGCCTTTAACTGGGCTTTGATAGACACATCACCTTGGACTTTCTGAGCTGCAGGTTTTATTAGGCAAGTAGCCCTGATCTTTTAACTGAACTGCCATGATGAATTGCATAGGGTAGGAATCTGCCCTTCCGCAAATGTGTGTTCAAGACACCCTTCATCCTAAGTCTTGCTTTTTAAGGTGACAAAATAAAAATACTTCTATTTCAGCACTCGAAACATGGTGACTCTCTGTTGAAATGTCAAACTTTTTTCTGGGAAAATGCTCATGAGCAGAATGACCAAAACAGGTTAATACAAAGGAGGGCGAGGGTAACCCAAAACATTGCTGTGTAAGCCTAACATTTTTTTTGTTTCCCCTAAAATTGTCGTTGTCTGATCATTTCTCACTCATTATGCAGGAACAGCTACTGGTTTCTTAGGATGTGCATTAAGGAGCAGAACAGGGTCTGCCTTCCCTTCTGTTAGCAGCTGGTGGCCCCTGTGCAGTGAGCAAATGGATGGTTTGCTGGCTTCTGGTTCCTTGTGCACCAGCAGCCATTTCTCTGTGTTAACAGAATTGTTTATTTATGAACATCTTTTATGTATAAAGTGTTTGGCCCAGCATGACTATATTCTTCAGTAGTGGGCATGTGTGGCTTATTAAGATAGAAATAGAAGAATGTAGTAATACCTGTTTTAAAGGCTTTAATTTTCTGTCAAAAAGAAGCCTCTTGTAAGTCTCTCTTAAAAAAATTTAAAAAAAAAAGAAGTAAATATCAGTGATTCATATAACAGTTGGACTTGAGGAGACATTGTGTTTAAAAATATCTGAAACCTGGTACAGTGTTTGCTTTTGACATAGCTATTGTTTTACTCAGTTGCTATCCAATGGACAGACTGGTAGGATTTCACCCTGTTACTGTTTGTTTGGATTTCTTTTTCATTTTTGTCTTATGTGGTGAAAAATTATCCTGTTTTATTTTAAATAATTGAAGATGGTTCTTGGAAAGAGGAAAGGGTTTTTTAATGTGTCTCTGCTCCATAGCTGTGATGCCATTTCTGGAAGCCTGAGAGGTGGACAGCCTCACTGTCTCAGTAGAAACCACAGTGAGATATGAAGGGCAGAGATAAGGAATAACTTGTAAATAGATACTCAGACATAGAATAACTGTACAGCAAGATTTAATGGTGCAAATGTCAAGAGCTGAAGTACTGGATAAAACTAGATCTTCCTGTCTTACTGGGTGTGTGACATGAGAAGAAAAATAATGATGTAGGAAAGAACATAGTTTGGGATTTAGTGGTGACACTGGGCAAGTGAAGATGATGACAACGTAAACCAGGATTATTTTGCTATCTGTTTATGTGCAAAGTGAATGCTAAGTTGTAAGTTTTCGATGATAAATTCTTATATTTTGATGCCAAATAAAGCTATATTTGGGGTTTTTTTGTAGGATCAGTCAGGCTACATTTTCTGCCAATAATTGTCTTATTATAACCACAACTGCAACACATCAGAAAAGGGGGAAGGGGAAGAACAAATGAACATGAGAAAATAAAAAAAGTCAATTTTAAATAGAAAATACGAACTAACCCATGTAGAGGCTCATTGTAGTCTTAGAAAGTCTAAACAACATTAGAGGGAATTAAGCTAACTGCCCTTTATCTTCCAAAATGTATAATTACATTGTATTACAAGTAGATAATTTAATTGCAAAATCATTATTCAAGTGTTTTCAAAAGGAATTAGAACAAAGTATTGCCTGACAAGCATGTGCGACCTTCAATCTCTCGCATTCATCATGCATTTATCTCTACTGAAGAGCTTTCTTTTATCCCCATGTACTCATCCACACCACGTGTTACTAGTCTGTCACAGCACTAAATAAATGTGTGTGCCAAAGAGCCTGGCTGTGTGATTAGCTTGGTGTATTCAGTGTGGCATCTCCCACAGGAGAAAGTTGTGAGTGGCATTTTAGCAATCACCACCCTTAGTGCATTTATGCTACTGTTCACCTGTGCAAATAATTATCCTTGTTTCCTTTCAGAGCGTGGTATGTTCCGTGCAAGTAATTTTTTCAAGCTCTTCTGTCACCATCCGCTTTTTTAGCCAAACAGTGATGTTTGGATAAACTGCACTCAGTTTCTCATTCTGCTTTTTATAAGTAACCCAAAAGAAATTACCAATGAATATTATTCTTCCATTGTTGTGGGTCGGTTTGTCTTGGCAGTTTAATGTCATGACACTGGATTAAGCTTCTTTTGAAGTATTCGTCTTTAAGCCTCTCAGTTTAAATGTCAGGCAGTTAATTGCTACAGCATAACATCAGTACAGCATAACATCGTATGGTTTTTTTCCTAAAACATTTAACTTGGGTGTTTAAACCTGTGTTTTTTTTGCCTAATCTATGTCCTGTCATTTTTTTAGTTGCTTTTATTCTTGATAGATTTTCTTAAGTTTGCGAGTTTTCTTTTTACCAAGGTCGTTTTGTTGTGAATAGCTGAGGCCTTGAAGATAGAAAACCCTTACTGATATAGGGCATCATGCCCTGAATATGTTGTATTTCTGAAGGTATGCAGATGAATAAGGATCTTGATACAGGTTTCAAGTGTCTAGCTACAGTTTCAAGAACTCAGGTATCTGTATTTCTTCAAAAAGAAATAAAGCATAGAGGATCACATCTTTCTGTCCATCCTTCTTTCTCCTCACCAATAATGAGCTGTTGAAGGCATTAGTCAGCTTCAACCAAATTTGACGGAAATTATAGTCTAAAGGGTGTTATGTGCCTGCAAAGATGGTACAAACAGGTGATACCACAGAATGCAGTAAAAACTCACCCATATTATATGCCCCAAAATTCACCACCCTTGGCAGGTCATTGATTATGAATGCCCTGAAATCTGTGAACCAGATTTCCAGCTCTGCCCTTACACATGAGTGAGAACAGAAATTTGCTATGCAAATGCTACCAAATCAGCTGCAAGAGTATATAGGGGCAGAAGGAATAAAGTAATAAAAAAATGATTCTGTGATGGAACACCCATACAAACCTTTCAATAGAAGTTTGTAATTATAGACAAATACAAGCCACTTTTTGTTAAAACATAACATTAATTTCTGCCTTTTTTTTTGGATGTTCATAAAGCATCTGGACACTGATGTTGAATTACTAAGTCTGACACTCACATGCCAGCATTTGGACTTAGTTCCGAATCAAGTCAGTCTTCTCCAGATGGTTGAAGGATTAACAGAAATACTCAAAGAAAAGTAATTCTATCAGTATTTGCATTTTCTTAAAAAACAGTGCCTTGGGCCAGTGTCTCTGTTCTCTGAAATGAATTCAGGTAACAGTGAAAAGAAAATACCATGCTTGTAGAGTACACGTCTGTGCAAGAGCCTGTCTGTGTCTGAAGGCTGCAGTGATCCTGCCAAGGGAATAGCAGGTGAGTCCCTGTAGTTCTCCCCTTGTGCCTGCAGTGCCTGCTGACTGCTGCTGCTGCTCAGGACTTCTGAGCTGGGGCACAGGCTGACTTGTCACGGCTGTGAGAACTGCAAATTGTTAAATAATATCAAATACATCTCTCAACTTCTTTCTGTTTGGGCCGTGAAGGTCACAAAGGAGGGTAGGGAGACATGGGTGCACACTGGAGTCTCCCTTCATCCCATGTGGCTTTGCCACACATCACTGCCAAAGTTTAGATGAACTTTGACAGAAAATACTGAGTACAGGACCTGATCTCTGTGCTAAGCACTCCTTACTGCGAAGCTTAGTGACCCACTATGTTTTAATTGGCCTCTTCATGTTGACCCCAGTGTGCTGTCAGTCCTGGATTCAGTGTATGTTTTCATCCTTGCGTATCATTTAAGAACTTTGCATACAGCTTAGTCACTCGGTAGTTCTGTTTTATCCTGTAGTTTTATAGGCTTTGGGGAATTTGGTAAAAGCTCCAAACCTTTACTCTGAAAAAAAACCCCTTCCTGTTTCTGAGATTTGAAAAATCGGTGGATGCATAATACATTCATCTCTCTTGTGTAGAAAAGTTGTGGTTTGGTAAAATATCTTAATTATTCTGCAGGCTAAGAACCTGCATGTATAATGTGACTTGTGTTCTGAGTTTGCATAAGTGGCTAGTACAATTTATAGCAGGAACTCAGTGAATAATCCTCTGAGAAATTACAGATTAAACTAAGGTTTATCTTTTGCAGTGGCAAAAAGGCAGACTTAATCTTTTTAGCACATTTTAAAGTACTGAAAATCCAAATAAATTCCACTTAAGAACATGGGTTCACATAACTCTTTCAAGGGATGGAGTAATGATCAGCCTTATTTGTGTATCAGTCCATCTCCATACCATCCCTTGCTCTTGAAAAATAATCCTCCTAGTACTAACCTAATAGATCTAAGGCCTTCTGTATCCATAAAATGCTGTCTCTCTGTCAGAATGGAGCAGGGAAGGGGGCGGGACATGTCTCAGTTACAGCTCTGATTGTGTCTCACTGTTGCCTCTTCACCTTGGGAAAGAGTTGAATGATAGTCTTGCTTTTGGAGCCTTGTCCTTTTGGTGGTATTGGTTTGGTGTCTGACACAATGAACATTTTCTGTGCACAGTGGCCAGTATTAAATAGTTGGATCAAGAGTGTTTGTTAAAAATGATCATAGATAGATACATACATTACAAAGGTAGTATTTTTGTTCTCTTTGTCTGGGGCACTGAGGTTGCCAGTGCTTGGTCAGGTCTCAAAGTGTCTTGCAGGTGGACTTGAATCCAGTGAAAGCTTTGAGTGTGATATTCCTTGAGACTCAGAAGCTCACAGATGAAGGACAGATAGAAAGCTAGGCAGAAATTCCAGCAAGGATGTGTTAGGCTCGTGATGGAAGGCCTAGAATGATTAAATTCTCAGATGAGGTCAAGTGTCTGCATAAACGCCATAAGGAAAAGTAGATGTTCTGGATTTAAAAGGGCAAGTGTTTGGACCCCACAAAATTATATGATTTATTAAAAATTATGTCTAGGGGCCAAGACTGGGGGATGCAAAAGCAGGAGCTGTGAGGAGTACTTTGATGAAGTGACCAGAAACACAGTTAAAACTATGTCTATACACAATGTTATAAGTATGAAGTACATTGATGTAGTACCTCTACTAAAATGCAAGAAAAAAGGTTAAAGACAAACGTTTAGTTGCTAAAGCTTTTTCTCCCTATGAGGACTTACTGTGCATGTTCCTAGAATAGAATTATTTTTTTTTATTTTGATAATCAATGGATGTTCTCCCTGAAATAAATACATGGAAATACAATTAATGTGAAGCACAGCAAAAGCAACATTTTAACTGTCGCTCCTAATCATAATCAAGCCCACAAAGGATGAAGTTCACTTGATCGTGTCTGCTGTGGACTAATGAGCTTTGCGGCTTTTTTTTGGAAGCTTTTGCCAAATCACAGTGGAAATGCTCCCTGCATTTGGTATCTGGTAGCTGCTTCCATGTGGAACAATACACTTTGTCAGCAATGCAGCAGGTGGGGCAGAACAAAGTGGAGGTTATTTAGGTTAGTCCTTGACAGGTGCAGGTCTTGTTAGTAAGGCATCGATGCGGGGGTTTTTTAATAGAAAGATACATATAAAGGGGAAATTGCAAAGGGATTTTTATTTTGTTAAATGCTCTTTATCCACTTTTATCACCATGAAGAATAGACCAGAAACATCCTAAAGCTTTCTCAGAATCTTCAGTAATATCGGAGGACAGTGTATAGTGAGAAAAGAAAGTAATGTTAAAAGGTTAATTCTGCTACCTAGGAAAAAAGAAATTAGACATACTGTGTTAAAAAAGTACATGCTAGCAAGATGTCACACTTTTGGAAGCATTACTAGAAGCCAAATATGTTTTCTTGATTCCCTACCTATAACTTAGCTGCAGCTTGGAGCAAACCCCAAAGCACTGGTATCTCTATTGAGGTTTCTATTGAATTAGACTTGAAATGAAAAAGAGAGTTAGTAAAAGGAATCTGCAGAGCCATCCCTGGATGTACATGTGCAGTGGAATGTTTATATTACTCTGTACAAATTGCTGCCTCTGAAATGCTCATCCACTAAGCCACTGTCTCCCCTTTGTAGATTTTTTTTTTTTGGTTTTATCATGTATTCGGTGATTAGCCTTAAAATTTTTTAAATTACAGTTTATGAGAATGTACTGGCAAATCCTTGTCCTTTTTTCTCAAGGGTTCAAAAGAATACTTTCTCACTGAAGTTGGTTTAGAAGCAGGCTTTAGGTTTTTGTTTGGGTGCTTAGACAAAGAGTTTGATTACAGGACTTTAGTTTTGGTCTTTACTGGCAGATGCAGGCAGTGACTTTGCAGAGGCCCACGGCCCTGCAGGAAGAGACCACAGTGACAGGCAGCATGTACAGAGACTGCTGGAGCTCCCCCAAAATGTTGTCCCATGGCCCTTGAGTTACCTGAAATTAGAGATTTGCAGCTCTGTGTGCTGGTGCTGTGAAAGTTTATTTTTGGATGAAAGGAGCTCTGGCAGCAGAATAAAGGCCTTCAGCAGTGCACTTTAGTGCCTTGAGCTGGACAGCTTGGCATGCTCCAGGCTCCTGCCACAGTGGTAAAATCATCCCAAACTTCCTCTTGTCCATAAAGCAGCATTTGAACTCCTGAACTCCGGGTTCTGGCTGCTGGTGTGGGGAGCTGTGGGAGAGTCTGGCCTGCGGTGGAGGCAGCACAGCCACCCAGTGCCCAGGGCAAGATGACACTGGAGCATGAAGGCAGGAGCTCAGCCCAGTGCGCTCCAGCTGACCTGGGCACTCACATCCAGGAAGCTCTCTGTTTTCTCGGGTGATACTTGCAAACACTGGCTCCTGCACCCCTTGGTTTTAAGTGACAGCACAGGGTGTTGCAGTGAAGGTTTGAACAAGCGTTCGCCGCTGTCAGCAGGGCCACAACCCGCAGTACAGTGAGAGTCGTGGTGCACCTTGGCTGCAGGGCTGAGGGCTGTGCAAGGCTTCCACGAGAGCTCCTGTTCCCTGCATATGGAAACGCAGCTCAGTGCTCTCCCTTTGCCATCTTTCTGTGCCTCAGCTGCCACGTGAGAGGGCAGCACAGCCGCGACAAGTGTAAAAGCACCACAGCATACGGTCACTACTCGGTGCCACAACACCAGCAAAGCCAATTAACTTGAATAGGAAGCGCGTTTTTATGTGCGTTTGGGGATTACAAGCTGGCAGGAGGTGGGAGAAATGGATACTTACATTCCCATCTGGTCTGCCCATGCTAAAAATATCTGAATTTGTCTGTGAAATGCTAGTTTTTCCACTGAGCTCTTGTTACCTAATAATAACTACGTAACATCAGCAGATATCGATACAAAAATGTGTATTTTAAGTCCGGAAACCCATTTAATGAGAAATTGAAGTGTGCTAGAATACGCTATAGATGGAAAACTTACGGTTCATTTTGGTAACAGAAGTTGCTAGCAATAAATGGAATTTTTTAATTTCAATGGGTATGTTCCTAAAATGAGGTTGTTCAGATTGAATTCACTGCAGTAGAGATACAAATGTATATGATCCTAAAACGCTTCCCATAGATAATTTGGGCAAAATGACTGTGACTTGAAGGTTACGGTTTTACAGTGAGGCTTTTTCTTGCAAAAGTCAAAGTGAAGCGAGCAGGCAAGCAGTGCTTACAGTATTTATAGCTACTCTCCTTCCAACAAATGTGTTTTACATTGATTGTGATAGTACGTGAGTGAGAGGACTTCTTTTTTCAGACTTGGGTGGGGCATACAGGGCCTTCCTGATCTGAACAAGTTGTTTCCATATTTTCTGTTTTAACACGGTGGTTCTGCTGAAGTCAGTGAAACTAGTCTGTGCAAGTTAGTCAATGCATAAATCGTAAATACTTGTTGAGACTACTGCTAGTTCAGGAGAGATGCAGTCATTGAAAAAAATTCAGTCATGGAAAAAAAATGCTTCACTTGTAAAGTTTATAGCTTTGGGGTTTGGGGGTTTGCTTGTTGTTTTAGTACAAAATTTCCAGCTAGTGCCACCAGTTACTCCTTGGCAAATGCTAGTAGTTTCAAAACACTGATTGTGGATTGAAAGCGGTATTTTTGTTTATTTTCTTTTAATCCATTCCAGGATACATAGTGTTTCCTTCCAGAAAGCTGCTGGACAGGCCAGAAGGGAAGATTCTACTTACAGATTCCAAATGGGTCTGGGATTTAGCATGTTTGAAAAATACAGCTATAAATGCTCACGTGTGTTAAATCTGGGAGAAAGACACCATCAAGTGCTGGTTACGCCTCTGGACTCCTTTCTGCCTGAGAGATTACAGAGGCACATACATAAACCAGCAGTGTAGAACACACATTGACACAGTGCTGCTGCTTTCTGTGTGCTTAGTGTGGTGGGCTGTCTGGTAGGGGCCTGTTCAGTAAACGAAATAATCTATTGTTATTATTTGTCTAGTGGTTTAATAAATAAAAACATTCTGCTAAGGTATCCTGTCAGTTCTCCAAGTGCTCTCGAGGTGCATCTGCTGTGTCTGCCTGAATCTCTGTGGGGCACTGTTAAGGCTGCACACGCTGTTTGTACATAAAGCACACAGTCCCATGAAGCTGATTATGGGTCTGTGGGCTCATGCAGAACTGAGATATGCCTTTTATATTTTAGCAAGTTTTTCCTCCCCATGCAGTGATATTTCTGTTAGTGTATGTGATCACCAAATGACCTGTATATGTCATTTCAAGGTTATTTGGCCAGCATTTTGGAGCGAATTCACCTTAGACTTAAATAAACATACCAGTAGGATGTATTTTGCTACTGTAATGTTTGTGTAAATATAGTTTACAGCTGAAGTTCTTGATTCAGATTAATAATTTGAAAATTGGTGGGGAGCAGGAGCATAAGGCAGGTGTCCTAGTTCCTTAACTGGAGTGTGCAGTTCCTGACAGCTTCTCTGCTCTATCTGCTCAATTAGCCTGGGGTGTCTGAAATGTCACTGTGTTTGGCAACTGTTTGTCTTTAATGACTTCATCTACTTAGCATCTTTATAACAAGTAGCCCTCCTGGTAGTTTAATTAGACATAAGAGAAAATGTCCCCTTTTCTTTTCTGGTTATATTTGAAATCCAGCCTGGCAAACATAAAAATAAAATTAAGTAGTTGAAACTGGAAAAATTCTGATTTTTTTGTATTAAGATTTCTAATTAAAGAAAATGTAAAAAAGCCAACACTTACCAAAAAGGACAACAATCCATGTAATCTTACTGAACATACTTGTGTTTTTTGCATGTTGCCTCTACATGAAAGCCTCTCAGATATATACCACAATTAAAATTCAGGAAAAGTGCCAATAGAAAATGTCATTCAGGTACAGTCACATGTAGTTTTATAACTTTATCTCAAAGTATAGTCAGTAACGGAAAACTTGGACATTTCTTGATTCAGTAATACCCAGAGGGAAGTGGTGGCAGGTGAAAAAGTCTCTTCTTTATCGACTCAGGAACAGTCCCAAGGGAGAGAAAGCAAGTTTTTAGGGTGCAAACCCTTGATTTTATAGATTAAGTTTATATTATTTGAAACAACAGAGTTTGCCAGTAGAATGATAGGTGTAAGTGCAGTGGTGTCTTGGGCTTGTCTGGTCCCCGGGCAAGGTCACCCCTTGGCAGGACTGCATCCAAACTGGGAATTTCAGCAGTGCAGCAACATCCATGTAAATGACACATACCATGGCAAAGGTCTAAAAGTGTTGGACAATGTCATGCAGAGCGGACAAAGGTCTGAATGTGTTCGACCTGATCGTGTAGAATGGACAAAGGTCTCAGTATGTGGAACTCCTACATAGAGATGGCCTCAGATCCCCAGCTGACTTTCCTTCAGTGTCAGGCTGTCAAGGCTTCAGTATCTGCTGTGTATAAATGCACTGTGGGATGTTACAGAGGACAGAAGGGTGTGTAGGTTCAACAACAAAGCAGGGGGGAAAAAAGGAAGAATGGAGACCTTACGTGCTGACAATTACTCAGGTGTGAATTTCAGGAGAGGGGGTGTCCGAGCAACTGGTTGGTCCTTCTGAAATGTAGTGTCAGCTCCCAGTAACCTGATTGTCCTGCTCAAGAACTTGTTTTCTCACCAGAAACAGGATATGGATTTCAAAAGACTGATCTTGCCTTGTGTCTCATCAGGACAGGACAACCTTTTCTGTCTTGAGCAACCACCAACGAGGCTTACACAAGCAGAGCAGAGTGTGTGTGGTGTGGACAAGTTCTGGCACTGTTTCATCAGCCTGAATAGGTTTACCTTGCCCATGAAAAAGGGTTGAAACAATGATTAACATGTCAGTTTTTACTTCTGTGAATATTTATTTCAAAGTAACACTGAAGTATTGAAGGAATCCTGCAGCTGGGATATTAGTGTTGCAAGACTGCTGCTGACATTTTAAGTGGGTTTAAGTTATTTTTCTTTGGAAATGCTCATTGTAACGAAGTTCTAGAGGCACAGCTGGCCCCCTCAATCAAAAAAATGAGGCCCAGTCTCAAGGAATTAACCCAGAGGTTAGATTCATGCCTTTGAGAGTGATGTTTTGGAAAGGGAAATTTTGGGAGGGCTGGGAGATGAAGTAAGAAGTAGCAGCAATTCGTGTGTGTGCTTCCTTAGAGTAAAATCTTTGACGCTATCATTTGAGCAGTTTTCTTATTCTTCTGCAAGTCTGGGAATAAAGGTTTACAGTACAACTTTCTGTCAGTGTCTCCTTGTATTCATTACCCTGGTTGGCAGAAGGCACAGCCAGGCTGCATTTGTGTCCTGCCTCTTAAGCATGTTGTTAGCTGTTACACGCCTTTCTAACCGAGGGATCAGAGGCTTAGCTGTAAATACGAGGAAGGCTCAGGATAAATCTGCGTATACAGACTATTAACCTGAGGTCGCTTAGCACAGTGGGAGCTTCTTTGCTGTGGGGCTGTGTTCATTCAGACCTTGTCCTGCCCTCTGCTGGCAGCTCCTTGTAAGGGGACAGGGATGTCCTTACGTTGTTCCCAGGGTAGAGTTACCTGTGCCAGCTTGCTGCTTGCAGTCTTTTTTGTCAAATGGAATGTGAATTCCTGTCATTAATGAAATTCCTTGCCGGAGGCAACTGCTGTGCCTACTGTGTTTAGAACGTATATTTTGTGAAGATGTGTAGTAAATGCGCTAATTTTGGCCTTCGAAAATCATCCCAAGGTACCAGCTGCTTCCCAGGGAACAGTTACTCTGTCCTTCAGAGCTATATTTACTTTCTGAAGCAAGCAAATTTCTGATTTTTGGCAGGCATGCTGATTCACAAAGTCAAGTACTTGAGTTAAGAAATGCTGGTACTGAGGATGCCTGTGCTATTTTAATGCTACTCTTGCCGTGTTCATATGTGTTTGATGCCTGTGCTTTTTGCATACTGTTTTCCTCCACTGTGATTTTTTTGCACGGTGCTGTATTGCACATGTAATGAGCAGCAATTCCGTGTATTTGTAGTTTCACCTGTGTCATAGCCAAGTCTGGAGTGCTGTTCTCCAAGACAGACTTCAGATATAGTTCTGTCTATTCTTTAGTTTCAGAAAAAAATGAAGTAACAAACACTAATAACTTTGAATTTGGTTCACCTCTTAACACTGAATAAGTGAGGAAATAGACCTAACCGGGAAAAATGCATAATATATACATAAGACCAGGCAAAATAAGGGTTGCACAGACCATTTCAATTCAGGTGCATCCTCATTTCGTAAGTATCTGACTTTATAGCCTTGATAATCTTTTAGTATTGTCCAGGTGGGGTTGGGACATTCAAATGTGTCAGAGAGCCAACCTGAAAACCTGTGCCTCTACTTTGGATAGTTATGGCAGTTGTGAATAAGATTTTTAGATCCACTTCTGCTGGTTGTGTTCATGAAGCAATCAAAGTAGAGAGGAGTTAGCTGTAATTTTATTGACAGGCATAATGGGATATATTTTTGCTGATGGGTTTCAGAGATAGTTGCCGTGAGCCTGAGGGTGATGGGAATCAGTGCAGGATTTTGTGAACATAGTCCACGAACATGAACTGTCTTGCTGTTCCTCTCCTATCCCTCCAGCTTCTTCCCATCCTGGATTTCATGCTTCAGGTTCCACCTCTCCATCTGAGTTACATTCTTTGCCACAGAGGACTTTTAACTTGTGCCTGTGCTTGTCTCTTTCCCTTTCTCCAGCCTCAGCTTGTTCCCAAGCTCAGCCTTCTGGTTTTGGACTCTTGATCCAATCTTGATTTCACTTCCCTCTCCTGCTTCTGGCCTGAGTTTTGGGTTTCATGCTGGTTTGACTTTTGGATCTCTGAAAAACTTTCCATTGGAGCTATAATGTAACTGTGCTGACAACAGGATTCACCTTCTTGCCTACTTTTTGCAGATCCATTCAAAGTAGTTACAAGCATTAGCCGTGGTTGTTTTACTGAGCTGCTGCTTCCTCTCTCCTTCCTTGTCAAATGTGACAATAAATGGCAGCCAAGGGAATAAACAAGTGGACTAGTATGGTAGTCACAGTCTTCAGTAATAAATAAATATGTATTTGACCCACAAATTTAGTTGTAATTAACCAGCTGGGAGCTATAATCACAATTTTCCAGGGTTCTGGCTGCCATCAGGTAGTCGCTGTCTGTGTGTGCTGAGGAGGATTAGAGAGCTGTTACCTAATGGGGGACAGCTGAGACCTGTATTTCTAAGCAGTCACTGGGGACCACCAAGGCTGGCTTTCAGCCTTCCTGCAGAACAGTACAGGAAGGTACTTCCTATGGAAAATCCTCGCTCCCACAAGCAGGATGCCTTTGGAAAGGAGCCTGCAAGAGTGACTTTTCAGGAAGCAAGTTGGGGTTACAGTCTATGTGACTTTTCCACTCATATTTATCTGATAAAATTAACAACTGCAGTTATCAGAGCAAAAGGGAATGGGACTTAATTATAATTCAGTAACTCAGTAGGGAGCCCAGATAATGATTGCAAAGGATGTAAACTGTGCTGTGGGACACCATGCCTGTTTGCACTGCTCGGACCCCAGGAGATCCTGAAAACAGAGAGAAAGGAGGGCACAGGAGGCCTTGTCAGCTGTTTTAAAAGGATACCATCCTTTAGATGGTCTGTCAAGGCACTACTTTGTGGCCTTAGCTGTGGTATTGCAGAAGGTCCATCTAAGGTCTGTCTTGCTGCTTGTTCCAGGGCAGGCAGGCGGGTGACCCTGAGGCACCTGGTGTGTCACACTCTGTCTTCCTGCCTCCTTCAGCTGGGCTTTTCAGTTGCTCATGCTGTGCAAAGAACTGGGGTGTCTGGATCCAGGTACATAACATCCCTAGGCAACCTCCCCCCAAAGAAGTAATCTACTTTTAGATACCATCTGGAGGAGGAAGCAAAGTGTTTCCTACCTGGAAAAGCAGACAGGAGGGCTGCTGCTTGCATACCCTCATCCAGCAGTAATTGCTGCTTGTTGAAATGAGCTGGTGCTACTGAGCAAGGAAAGTGGGGGGCTGTGGTAAGCCATAAATACGAAGGCTGGGACTGCCCATAACTGCTTACTGCTTTTCTGAGCTACCACCTTCTTTTTAGCCAAAAAAATTTAAAATGAGCTTATTAACAGAGATAGCTGCATGTTAATTGCATCCTCATGGGTTTTTTCCCCAAGAAAGTTTTATGTTTTGAAACAAGCACTAACAGCATGCTTGTTGTTTGCTCTGAGGAGAGGAGTCAGGCACTTACACTGAGGAACTGTACATGGAGTTTCAGCAGTAGGTAGGAAATTGTGCTCAAGGTGTATCCAAATCCCAGCTTGTTAACCTGCCTGCATACAAGTGCAAAATTGGTTTTGTTATTGGAGTTATTAAATGCAATAGTTATGATTTATTTTTGGTGGATTTTTTATTTCTTTTTGATGATGTGTTAGTTTTGCTGACACCTTTTTAAGACTTTTTTCTTTCCTCCTTGTCTTCAGCCATTGATGGATTTCTCAAAACTGATGAAAGGCAAAGACTGGCAAAGGAAAGACGAGAAGAAAGGGAGAAATACCTTGGTAAGTTGGCAGGAGGTATATGTATTATTTATGTATATGTTTAATAGGATTAAGTAACAACATTTTTTTATGTTGTGAATTTTAAACATTGTGGTTCAACCTGTTCCTAGTCTTTATCACTTCTTTTGAATTAAATTAAAAACATAATCTGTCTTTCTGGATTCCCATTCAAGTGTTTAATATTCTATAGTCACAAGTTGATATTCTTCTTTGAATTATGTGCTTTTTGAATATAAGTTTATGTTGAAGATACTGGCTGTTAGGATTCTGATTTGTAAAAATACCAAATAAACCCTGGATAATGCTCAGGGTAATATGTAGGATGATTTGGTAAAACAGTGTTAATTTTAGCCTGTTAAGTTTTAGTCATATTGAAAGATATCACAGAGTTGTTAAGTGTGGCATAAAGCAGATACTTACCCATAAGTTTTAAAATGGTTAATTTTTCAAGAGGATGAGAAAAATTAATATTCAGTCCTTAATAACATAACAATTGATTTCAGAGGGTTTTTTGTTAAATAATCAGTTATTTTTACTCTTATTAATATGACCAGGGAAACATTGAGAGAATTGTAAAATATATGTATATATAAATTTAAAATCTATGTAAGGGGAGTATGTGTATACACAGTTTATCTATATATTCATATATATATATCTATATCTCTCTCTCTCTCTCTCTCTCTCTGTATATATATATATATGAATGAAATTAACTCTCCAACTTTGGATATATAACATATGTTGAACAGTTAACTTCACTTTTCCTTATTGTAGCAATGAGAAAGGCTGGTAGCACTGTTCCTAGAGGTTACCTGACAATACCTGTCCCAAGAAATTGTCAGTGTTCTATGATTTCTGGAAAAATTAAGATAGGCATTTATTTTGAGGAAATGTCAACTAAACCAATATGGACATCTGTGAAAAGAATCCTAGGAAAATACTGTCTTTCTTGCACAAGAATATATAAATTGTTGACCACTTCTTGACAAAACCTGAGGCTTGAGACCAGTGACTTGGCATTTTTTTAGTACCATGGACTTAGTCAGCAGGATTCCTTTTGGTGGTTCAGGTGGAAATTTGCTGCTGTTTGGTATTTAATCTCCCCTGAGGTTCTGTCTATCTGGGACATGAACCAGCCTGATTTGTAGCTTACTTCTCTTCCAGGTGTCCTCAGTCTAGGCTATCTCTTCTGTCCTCTTGGTTATCCCCTCTTTGCTGCTTCCTGAGATAGTGACATGATGAGTAGATTGGAAAGGGTTTGGATTAAAACTAAGAAGAGGAGATGAGAGGGGAAACTGAAATGTGTAAAATTTGGGAGTAGTTGGCCATGGGAATTTGGAAGGTATTGACTTTTTTCCCAGACATCATATGTACATTCTGAAAACATACTTTTTTAGGGTTAAGATCATTTTTGTAATGGGGAGCTTTGGATTTTGGTCAAATTTCTTCTACAAGTTCAGAAAAAATCAGCATATTCCCCCGAAGGTCTTACCTTTAAACAGTCAGTAGATACTTGGGGCAATATGGAATTACCTTTTCAGCAAAGCCAAAACTCATTAATCAGCTGTTTAGTATCCCTAAATTAAGGAACAGGAATTGTATGTATGTTCATGATGACAGTATGGTTTGCTTCTCTGTCCAGAATCAGTCCCTGATTGCACCTTCTTACTCGAAAGGTAATCTTAGCACAATCTCTGGGCACCTCACTTTATTTTTGGGTTTTATGAACTCCAGCATGCCTTTTTTCATCTGCTCTACCTGACATGGCTAGCAGCTGTGAACAATTAATGAGTGGTCACTTGTCTTCCACTGTCTCTGAGGTAACTCTTTGTCTGTTTACAAGTCTGACTCTTCACACATTTAATCCAGGCTTGCCTGAAACACTGACCACCCCCTCATACTGCCTTGTCCTGAATGGGGAGGAGTAGTGGATTTCCATAAGGCAAAAAAGGAAGACAACATCAACAATATTTCTAACAAGAATAAACTAGAAGGTGTTCTGTAAAGCGGGCTGAGTTTGAGGAAGAAGTATTTTAGGAGGATTCTGTGTTCAAGGGGAAGAAATACATGTGTTGAAAAAGGATCTGGGTGTTGGAAAGACTCTGGCTTTCACCCAAGGGTTTGAGGATGGAGTGAGGCTGAGAGGGACTGAAGGTCACAGTTATGATTAAAGAGTCTGAGGGCAGGAGCTGAATGAGAAAGGCTGATCTTAGAAGAGGGAATTGAAATAGCTGGACAAGAGCAGAGGAGTGATGGGAAGATACAGCGAGAGAGTTAGAAGTGCAAAAATGTGGAACTGGAACTGGAGAAGCAGTGTGAGGCTGAACAGGTGAGCTTGATGAAGGACTGGCTCTTGTGTAGACAGTATTAATTCTGGCTTTCCCTAACTTTCAAGTTCTTAGCTTGGCAACTGTGAGAATATTCCTTTTTTGATATTGGCTGTATGTGTGTTGGTATGTGGCTTACAGGCTTCTCTGTGTGTAGGCATGCTTACTGAACTCCTCTTCCTGCCTTTTTATGGAATACACTTGCATGAGAAAAGTGAATTTTTCCTCATGATTTGCCACATCAACTTCTGCTACTTGTTGTCCTATATAAACCTGAAGCAACAGTCCAGTATTGATGTTGCAGTCTGAATTTCTGTGTCAAGGTGATGTCTCAAGAAGATTATTGCTCTAGTTCGAATAAACAACTGGGCAAACGCCCTGTAACAGAAGTAATTTTTTTTTCATGTGAAGAGGCAGAAGTGGGTAAAGCTGTAGTACCAAATTATGAGCTGAATGGTGTGTTTTCAAAACTTAATAGAAAACTTAGGGTATGTTGTTTTCATGTACTTATTTTTAAAGCAGTTCCATAACAAGAAATGCAGTTTGAAAGAAATTTCAAGGGCTTTTGCTTCAACATATATAACTGATTCACTTCAAAGCTGACTGGGAACTTTTGTTACATTTGAAAAAATAATTTGGCTTTAAGCTATGGAGAGATTTGAAACATAAAGTGTTTTTAAACTGTTCTGTACACTCTTTTTACATAGGTAGGGGGCACAAGTTGTCACCTTGTGTACAAGGGCCTCCTGATTTATTTATTGAGCAAATCACCTGGATTTACAAGTCATTTCAGCACTTCTGTGCACTATACTTCTAATCTTAGTGTACCGAAACCCTGTGTACTTGTATTTGTTCTTTTACACTATCGTGTCCTGCTATCAAATAATTTTAAAGCCGTAGAAAATTTGCATAAAGTGCCATGTGCCTTTTTCTCTGCCTAAGCCGCGAGGGAACAGCAGATACTGGAGAAGGAGAGAAGAGCAAAACTTCAGTATGAAAAGCAGATGGAGGAGCGATGGAGAAGACTGGAGGAACAGAGGCAGAGAGAGGAGCAGAAGAGAGCAGCTGTTGAAGAAAAACGGAGACAAAAGCTTAAAGAGGAGGAGGTGAGGTCCACTGGGAGATGTGCAGCAGAGCAGTTCTGTGTGGCAGCACTAAACATAGCTGAATATTGACATGCATTAAATGATGGGGGGCAGGGCTGCAAACCATGTCACCACAGCTATTGGTAGTCTGTGACTGCTTGTACATCAAAAAGCTTTTTTTTTTTTTTTGCTTGATTTTTGTCTGATCTCACAGAGTAGTCATCTGCTATTGCTAACATATCTGGGACTCTGACTGTCAAATGATAAAGCACCAGTTTTCCAGAAGGTAGTTTTTAAAGATGAGTGTTTCCGAAAGGGGCAAGATTTTTTTTTCTTACTATTCTGTTTACTGTCCATGAAACAGAAATAATGTTTATGAAAATGTGTTGTTTCATTTTTCTTTGGTGACAAACTCGGAAATTCTTACTTAAGCAGTGAAGAATATAGGCTGGTTTAAAATTCTAGCACAGAACAGAATTAATCACATATATTTTAAGCATCTTTTTACCCTTCCTCTCTTCTATGCTCCCTGCTGAGATCATTTGAGGTTCTTTTTTTGCTCTAGTGAGTCCAATTTCTGGTACAGATCTCTGAATGCAGTGTGTGTGTATATTTCTGCATGATACTATATAGAAAACACTAGCACTGCTACTTGAACTAATAAAGAATTAATGACTTTTGGAAAAGGGGGCAGTGGTTTGAAAAAAAAAAAAAAGGGCCAGAAGAAGATATTTCACTAATTCCTAGATAAAAAAAGCTCTAGAAATTTGCAGTTTCCTTTTTTTTTTTGCCCCCACCATCTTTTGATCACAATAACTTTGCTAAACAGGTAAAACACTTTTGCATGAAATCAGAATAGCATACTGCTGTTTGTGGAAATTTTTTGTTAGATTTTTCACTTTAATTGAAGAGAAGATTATATCCTGTCATTTCTCTTTCAAATCTAACATACTGATTGTGGCTTCTGTGTAATGGCTGAGAATTCAGTTTAAAATATTTTGTCATGTGGTTTGTTTCAAATTCTTTTAAGGAAAATGGCAAAAAACAGAAACAAAGGGGGGTAGGAGGTCTCTCTCCCGTGGTAACATCATTGAACTGATGTGCTCCTTGCCCAGCATTTCCTGCTGTAGTAACCTTTTGCAGCTTAGCAACATCGATTCCCTCGGAGGGTTGTCAGGGAAAGGGGCAAGTATAATAATTTCCAAAACTCTGTCTTCAAAATTTGCAGGAAAGGGAGTGGGGAGGTGTAGGAAGAGTGAACAACTGCCTGCTTTCCCTGCCTGCGTGGCTTGCCTTTGCTGGAGAAAGGAGAGCAGGGTTGTTGGACATAAGAGAGGCTGTGGCAGGTGAGACCCAAGGCCCCTGTTCAGTGGGGACCGCATCTGCTGTAGTGGCCTCCTGCACTTTCCCAGAGATGGGCATAAGAGGCTGAGCACACAGTGATGTTTCTCCCAAGCATCAGCAAGGCTGTTACAGCTCCCCAAGGCACTGTCCGTGTGATGGGAGACTTCTCTAAAGGCTGTGTGGGGAGGAGGACAGGAGAGGAGGCTTGTTTGTTTGGGGATGGATTAAACCTAGTGGGAGGGAAAATCCAGGAGCTGCTGAAGGAGAGGGTACGTAGGGGAATAATCTGTAGAGCAGGGAAGGGTGAGAGAAGGAGACTGGGAATAGGAGACATCATCACCTTCTGGCTGCCCGTCATGGTTTCTTGTCCTTCATTTCTAAAATGACTTGAATTCTACTAAAGGATCTGCCAAATTCCCCCTCCCACCCCTCCCTCTTCTGATGAATCCCTCAAACCCCATGTGCACAGTAAAGTGGAAGTCTGACTCAGGGTGGTGATGAACTTGAGGCTCCCTGAGCATTCCAAATTACTTTGTGCTTGTGAGTCATTCTGGCCATTTACAGTCTTCTTTCCTGGAAGAACTCTGAAGCTGTGTTTCCCACACCTGGGATGGGGTGTGTGTGTGTGTGTGCCCTGGCCAGTGAGCCACTGTAGTGCAGCATGTCCAAGTTTCTCATTTCAACACTTGTTTACACTGGCTGGGGACTGGAGTATCCATTTTACCTGCTCATCAGGTGTCTGAAATGACAAGGAGAGAGATTTTTCTTCCTTGCTCTCCGCCCTATTCGTTGTCCTTTATATTTTCCCAAAGTTATTTTTCCTTTCTTTTTAACACAGCAAGGGGTAGTGCATATATGTGATAGAAGCAGATTATATAAGTCTCTCTCTACAAACTATTATTGTTGCATCTGTAAGAGTCTGAGAGAGAGAAATGGTTCTTAAGAAACTGCTGGGGACTTGTTGGCTCCTATGTCAGAGCATCCTCTGCTTGGCTGTTTTGCATGCAAAGAACTTCTTAAAGAGGAGGTGGCTAAAATTCAATTTACTTGGCTTACTTTTTCAAACACTCCACAATGCCACATAAGATACAGTGGTTTTCAAGTCTGTATTGGTAGGAAAGGAAGTGTTCTCTCAGAGTTCACCTTTGGGGCAGCTGGAGCTTGTTGCAGAGCACAGTGAAACCGTGTCTGATTCTTCAGACAGGAACTGAATAAATATATTTGAAAATATGTTTGCCCTGTCTATGTTGAATGCACCTTTCTTATCTGTAGAGGTCTGCAGTGACACTGCCCTGCCCTCCATATTAAAGTTGTCCACCTCCCTTAGTAAAAGCAATCCCTGAGCCCTGAGGAAAAGAAACGTGTTGTTCAACAGGAGTGATTAAACATTTGCTTCAAACTGGGACTGGATAAAAGTAAAGTGAGTCCTTTTTCAGTTGAATTTATTTTTTCCCTTTCCCTATGTTGAACTTCCATGTGACTTGGAAAATACCTTGCAAATAGGTGTCTAGCCGTACTTGGGTTATTGGGAAGTCTCCATAGAAGCTGTGTTCTTCTGCTGACCTTGGTTTCCTTAAGAGAATATGAACATCACTTATGTGGTCCATGTCAAGGATGCTCCTGCAAATAAGAGCAATTAACATCCATCTAGTCAAATACTTATTTTTAATAAAACCTTCAGATTTTGTTAAAAAGGAAATTTATAAAATTAGTACTGATCCTACCAGCATACTAATGTTTAAATGAACCTGTAGACAGCATCAAGTCTAAGCCACCACTCCACTTGAAAGATTGATGTAACAACTGCTAAATAGAAAAGAATCCTGCAGCATTGGAGAGGTTGTTTTGGTGCACATGCACTATTTGTTGAATTTGTAAAAAGTATAGACTTAGACATGAAGATGAAACGCTCTCAAGATGTTACATTTCTAATTACTTACTGTATTGTATACAATTCAAATTTAATTACTTTTTGAGTTATCATATATGGAAGTAAAAATTGCTTTCCAAACATATTCTGGCAGTTCATATCCTGAGTGGGATTCAGGTGCTGCAAACTGTTTGAGATTGCATTGCAAGCAATCTCTCCCTCTGCTCTGTGTGAACATGAGGAGAAAAATTCAGTCCTCATTACTGCACTGACCATCCTCTGCCCTCCCCCTGCTGTTCCCTGCTGTGGCAGCTCCTTTTGTGCCTTAACGCAGAGCCTTCCTCTGTCCTGTGCTGTTGTTTGATGCACAAACCCTTACACCCACCCATCAGTGTAATTGACTGAGAGTAGAAATAGATTTTATTCAGAATGGCAGTTAAATTTAAAAATACTGTGTTGCTTTTTAATGCATTGTTTAAATAGAAAATAACAGCTCTTTTGCTGCAATATGGAAGAGTCACTCAAAAGATGAAGCCAACTGATAATGTTGGAAAGCAGTGAGATACTTACAGTGCTGTATATAAAGAGAAGATTTGGGACTCTTTGAGATACTTATATTGTGGGTATAAGGAACGTTGGCTTAAAATTATTTGCACAAATTATTTTAAGTCAGTACTTTTAAAATTAATTTTTTGTTTCTTGTCACATTAGTGTTATATTTTACACAGAGAAAAGGAAAGTACTCAGTCAAATTACTTGTTTTCTCAGAGCTGAGTTTTTGTGTGATTTTTTGTTTGTTTATTTTTAATTCAGACAGTACATTCTGTTGCTCAGGCTGAGGAAAACCTGGATGAATTACTGAATTTTGGAAAGTAACATGTATTTTTTAGATACTAGCAGTAGATGGCTCTCTTTTATGGTTTTATTAATTCTTAATTTAAACTACATGCAATTCTTGTGCATTATAGGTTTTTTGTGGGAACTCACTATATCTTGAGTGCAGACATTATTTCCTCAATCTGTACCTATTAGAGTTCCCAAATGAGGATCACATAGATAGTTTAATATCTTTTTAAGAAGGTACTTCATCTGTAACATGGACTGGAAGGGCTTTCCATACTGTTTGCTGGTGAAGGAATGCTTTGTCCTGTGGTTTAATGTTTGTCACAGAGCAAATCATTAATGTATGAGTTGTTTATGCTATGCTTCCTTGTGTCTTGCTGTTTTCTTTAACTTCGTAGTTTTGTGCCAACTTAAAATGTTTTTTTAATAACTATCCTTTCTTTATGAAAAATGGCCCTCATAATGTGTTTTTATCTAAGCTGTATCTGCAGGGTTTCATGAGGTTGGATAATTATGTTCTATAGTGCTTTAATGAAAGGCTCTTTGCAAATGAGATTGAATGATCCTCTCCACATTGTGTAGTTGGAGATTTCAACCTCAGATTGTAGGTAGCATGGGCTTTCAGATATGTATGAAGAATCATTTAATTCCTTTAATCTCTTTCAACCTGCATTTTATTCTTGAAGCAACACTTTCATAGTAGGTGGTATAAGTGTATTCTGTGGTTTGCAAAGTATAGAATATTGCCAGTCCTTGCTGCAAGCATCATTAAAAAACCCCAAACAAAACAACAAACAAATATAAATCACCCAGATAATTGAAACTTGACTGCTTTCATCTTATCTTTTTTTGATTAATGTATAGCAATATTCATTAGAAATGGGAAGAACAAAAAGTTTTGTATAAGAGCATGCTTTAATGAAAAAGAAATGGGAGGGTGATTTTCCTTGGTAAAGAATGTGGATAGAAGGGTAGGTTGGGGCAAGATGCGTAGTAGAATAAAGTAGTGAAAAGAAGCAGACTGTAGAGAAGAGCTGGTGATGAAATAGGTGAGGTTTGGAAAGAGTAAGTACAGAAAAGGGACTCAAACAGAATTAAATTCAAGCAATGGGAAGTTAAAAGTAAAAAGTATGAACTTGAAATGCAAAGGCAGCACACGGGTTTTAAATATGAAAATTGTATCACTAAGTAGTAAGAGAAGAAAGAAAGACTGTAGCAAACTACATTAGAGGGGAGTGTCTTCAGATTTCAGAGACTGGAAGATTATTTCCTTTTCACACCCCAAGTATGAACCAGAAGTTAGTAGGGTATTCAGAACTGTGGGGTTTTTCTGTGCAGTTGCAGAAGAGGCTGGGCTTGAGCTTCACGATGCTTCCTGCATTTGCTCTGCAGGGAGAAGGAGAAGCAAAGAGGCAGAGCTCACATTTTCATGCCTGCCTGGACACTGATGGCACTGAGGAGACAGAAGGGGGGAGTGGAGAGGGGGAGGGAGTGTGGGGAAGCAGCTGCCTGATTCTCGTGGTCTTTGAATGATGTTACTTGATAGACCGTGAGCTCGAAACACATGACTGAAAGATTGACTTTGTGGAGACAGCAGCAGAAAGTGTAACAGCAGGGTGGGGCACCTGGCCAAAAGGTAACAGGGACAGGAGAGCTAAGAATGGTGGAAAGAGTATGCAAGAATTTCCTTTTTTCACTCTTTGTATGGAGGGTAATATATTGGAATTCTTTATAGCACAAGTGATTTGTAATAAGATTAAGAGAAGGGAGATTAAAGATTAAAAGGTAGTGGCTTGCTGTTGATACTGATGACTAATTGGTAGTAGGGCTGGATGTGGTGGAAAAAATGAGATCAGAAATAAATTACTGCAAGTTGCAGTGGAAGAGACAAAAGTATATTGCAGATAACCAGAAGATGATGAGAACATCTGGCATTGTAGAAAGCCAATGACCATAACAGAACCCCAGGAAGGTAACACAAAGCTTACAGGTACATGTATAAAAGTGGAGTTTTCTGGAGGTGCCTGATGTTAGGGTTTGATGTGTTGGAGGTGCTTCATCAGAGACAACAGGCTCAACATCAGTGCAGAGACTGAAGGAGACATGCTTGAACAAAGACTGGAATTTTGTGGTAAAATATCTCAGCAAAGGACAATAAGAAAGCCAGTCCCAAAGCATGAATCAGTTAGAGAAAGTAATCTGGCCCAGAGATGTATGAGAGGTTTTCCATGCAGTTGATCTGAGCTGCCAAAATATATTGGAGACAGAGCAGGGGGTTGATAAAAATGGGAAGGGGTATGATGTAATCACAGAAGCCTGCAGGATCCAGTTTGGAGTTTTATACTAGACCAGAAGGACATAGCAAAGATAATAAGCAGTAGCACCAAAAATACTAATAGGATCAAAGGTCTGAAATCCATTGAGGCAAGAGTTGGAGGCAGCAAGAGTAGACTTATCTTTCACAGTAAGGGTTGGGCTGCTGAAACGTGAGGGTGAGGAGATTGCCAGATGTGAATGAGGTACTGGGAGGAGGAAAAGAAGAGGCTGTTGGATGATGGAACGGTGGGTGGGGAAGAACCACATTATATCTGCTTGAAAGGAGGAAAAGAAAAGATACAGAGATCATTGCCATAACAATAAATCACTGAGAAACTAGCAGAGGGAGGAGGTGGGAATGAAAATCAGTGGACTGTCTTTGAGTGAGAGTCAGGAGGTGGTGGAGAGGGAATGAGGTGACCATACTGAGCTGTAAGTTAAAGGTAGAGCAGGATTTATGGAGGGAAAGAAATAATTTTTATTCTCCCACCTCTGAAAATCCTAACTCATCAAGCTCTGGAGAACAACATGGGGGTAGAGGCGGGGAAAAAAGTAAATCTTGATCAAGGGATGCACTGAAAAATTGCAGAGAGGGAAAAAAAAATAAGAAGCTCTTAAATGCATAGACCATAAGGAACATAGTGGAAGAGAAGAGGGAGTTTTTGTGAAATAAATATATAAATAGGGCATCCTGCAAAGTAACCTACTTTGGGTTTGAAGTGATCATTTATCTGAGTGACTAGGTGGAGCCACTGGCATTGCAGCAATTTAACTGTGCTCAGAAAGGGATGGGAAAAAATCCTGATGTCTGCATAGACAAGAAGGAGTTAATGCTTGTCGAGCATTATTCTTATACAAATTAAGTCCAGAGCACAGCAGCAGCCTCACCAGCAGGAGCAGATGCTAGGCAGTGATGCAACCTGTGTTATTTACTTAGGCCTCTGTAGTGACCTCAGTGGCTTGCAGACAAAGGATACACATATCTGGAGGTAGGTTGAATGCTGATACCTTCTTTATTCACTTCTTTTCCTTTTATTTCAAACAAGCTCCTGTAATCATCTTGTGTGGAGCAACAGGGGGACTGTGTATTTTTAGCATGGTTTCAGAAGGCGGGGGGAGGGAAAGCCCCCAAAGAACCGGTTCAGATTTGGTTTCTGGTTTTGTACCAACATAACCAGGAACGTTTAGAAGCCATGATGCGTCGGTCCCTTGAACGCAGCCAGCAGCTGGAACAGAAGCAGAAGCGATGGTCGTGGGGAGGAGCACTGGCTGCAGGCTCAGGAGGGAGAGATGGTGAGTGAAACAGGCTGCCTGCATTGCAGATCTGCAAGTGCAAAATGCGTGAGATTGTGGAGATAGTAAGTATGAGGGGTTTATGGTTAGGGTGGTACTGGAGGGGCTGCTGCCTTGGGGCGTGAATAAGTACTTTGTAATTGCTTGGCAGGCTTCCTCTCTCTAATGCCTTCTGGGGAGAAAGGTTCCTCCTAACTTTGGGAACGAAGATCATTTTAATAGAGTAACCAGAATCTGTTTGGAGGGTGCTAAATGCTAAAATTAAAATTGATGCACTGTCTCTCTTATTATCTTCCTCCACATTGTCTTCCCACGCACACAGTTAGCAAATTTAATATTCACCAAAGGACTGAGTGCTGTCTAAGCCTTGCAGAAGATGATCTGGTTTTGTTTGGTACTTTTAAAAACCTGATGGGAATTTCTAGATGACTATGCAGCATGTGCGGTTTAAAATAGTTTGTTTTTCCCCCCCCATATACATTCTGTTACTGCTGTTTTGGCTTTGGTTTCAGACCAAATTCTTTTTATTACATAATCAGTCATGTGCTGCTTTTATATTTCAAAAAGATGCATGTTTTCTCTTTTAAATCATGCAATTTATTTAAATTAGTCAGGTTTGAACGAACTGATGTTTTAGGGGAAAATGTCCATGTTTGGGTGATGATGAAATATGACAAGTCACTCTCTTTTAATAGTGTGTAAATACACTGAACTTTAAAAAGGCAAACTGTTTCACATCATAGTTTTAATGGTATGCCGTAAAAAAACCTGGGAAGTTAAATATATATAATAATAAAAGAAGTCTTCTATGTTTTGAGAAAGAAACCAGTTTTTCTTTGTGATGCAGTTGATGCTTAATTCCAGCTCCCCCAACTTATTCAGTAATTTCTTTCACCTCTTTTTGCTCTGATTTCTCTGCTGTGTAGGTGAATCAGAAAATACCCCACCCCCTGTTCTAGGTTTAGCTGCCAACACCCTTCCTCCAGACCCTGTGACCTCTACTGCTCCTGCTGATTCCTTCAATGGTATTTCAGAGAATCACAGTACCATCGTGTCTCGTTTGTAACTGTTCTAATCGCTGTAATCCATCCACTGATCTTGTCCTTCCTAACCACTGTTTTCTTATAATTTCAGTCTGGTACTCTACAGCATTACCCTTAGCAATGTAGACCAGTGTCTTTTTAATTTCCTTTTAATTTTACCATGGTGGAGCAGTGCATGCCTCACATTCCAGCACAGTAGAGGCATTTCATGGTTCTCTCAGTAACTGTAGACTTCTACCACTCGGATTCTCATCTTTGTTAACTCTGCGGGTGCTCTGTGTCTGTGTGTGTATAATTGTGCATATATTTGACAGTTCTAGTGGACCTGTACAGGTGCTGTTGAAAAAAATTTCAGTTGCACAGTAAGACAAAATGTGTTATGAAGATCACATTTCATCAAAACAGTCCTCTTTTTTCTCAAGGGCCTTTTTCTGCAATATTTAAGAACAAGTGAATTTGGAATAAATTTATACACCCATGCTGTCTTTTCAGCCTCCTAAAATGAATTTTGGCTAAACTGGTATTTGTAGCACACTCAGGTAATTGACTTTGTTTAAGCAATCATGTTTTACATTATTCAGTTATCTTTTTGGGGGGTTTTTTGTGGCTTGTATTTTTTTTTGATTACTGTGCCCGTAAAAGGACTGTGAAGTGCATGACTCCTCCAAAATTACAAATGGATTGCATATAGGATTTCTAGCCTTGATTGCAAATGTACTTGGCATTTTGAAAACAAAACACAGCCTGTACTTTTGAGAACTGTGTTCCTTCTCTCCCCCCAAAGGAGGAGCTAGGCTTGGCTATTACTCCTGCAAAGTGTACTGTAAATGTTGTTCTGCCCATGATCTCACAGAACTGTTATTTCTGTGCAAACAGATTCAAATTTCTCACTAATGGTTGTTCATGTGCAAAGATATTTGGATGTGCAACTGATGTTTTGCAGCATGCCATCATCATACATGCTTTTTTTAAAAAGCAAAAGTAACAAATTGTATTGTCTAATGTATTAGATGGAGGCAAATCTTGCACACCCTGCTGAGGCAATGACTTGATGGATGTAATAGGGAATACAGTAACTTAGGAGCTGCATAATTAGGGCCACATACGTGTCCCCAGCTGAAAACATTTTTGATTTTGAAAGAAATAAAATTCAAATTTAGGGGACAAAGCATCTATACATTTTAGCTTCTGAGTATTATACAGTGATAATCACGTACTAGTACATTGTAGTAATACTGGAGTAAAATTTTTCTTTCATTCCGTTGAATAAATGCCAAGGTAGGAAATGGATATTATGCTTAAACAGACTTTGTCAAACAGTATTTCAGAAGAAAAATGTACCAAGAAGCTGCTTTTTTTTTTTTTTGCCTTTTTTTTTT
>VXBX01007239.1:503271-528821 GCA_013400415.1 Scytalopus superciliaris
TTTTTTTTTTTTTTTTATGCAGAGCTGTGGACCTTTAGCATATTTGGACTTGCTGATAATTGAGTTGCTTTTTTTGATTGTCTTGCTGAAAACTCTAGTCTGAGTGCCACAGCTTGCAGCTCACATCTAAGCAAATGGATCTTCAGGTTTCTTAGAACAGTCTGGCTCAAATGTAGAAGTATGCTAAAGTAGTCATGTCTACAGTAGTTGTCCGATTTTTTTGGCTGGTTGATTGGTATGGTTTTTTCCCCTTAGACATTGTTCATGGGTCCCACTTCTGTCTTGAAAATTATATCCTTTGGTCTAATTTATCATTTTGAATCTGAGGCAGGCCATGTTTTGAACTAGTCTTGATGATCTCATATCTGACAAATCTCTTCTGCCTCAAGAATTAGCTGGTGTTTCTTTCCTGTTTCAGCTGTGAAGGCATAGCCTTTTCATGGAGGATGATTTTGGGTGGGAATTTGGTGTTAGACAACATACAGGAAACCATCCTCTGGGCATTCCTTCTGGTTAGGCATCCCCTTGCATGTAACTGGGACACTGCAATTCTCAGTTCATATTATAAGGCTACAAATTCTGAAAATTTCCATATCATATATAATGTCATCAGATTCTGAACTATGTAAGTTTTGTGAAAAATTGAATGATATGAAATGCTAATGACATTTAGGGTTTTTTTCAGTTTTGAGCATGTAATTGTCTAATTGCACTTGGCAATTTACAGAAAAAAGCTTGAGCTATAAAAGTGTGTATTATTGCACAAGTACTGCTACTCCCTGTTCCAAAAGCATCTCGCAGTTCATTCAGCCAGTATGAGACATACCCAGAGAAACATGTAATTAAGCAAAATGATTGGTGGGAAATGGATAGCTGAAAGTCAAGCGCTTCTTGATGGGCAGACATCTAAAAGGTCACTGTAGACCATCATAGAGACATGTAGGAGTTTTGTGAAACAGGTGTTTAGTTCTTCATGAAAAAAGTATGCCCTGTCATAATTTGTGGCACTAATTTCCATAAAAGGTTAGGCAAAGATGGAGGATTTTTTTCCCAGAGGTGCAAATTATGAGGACCTTTTTATAGTAGAATGTTTTCACACCTATCAGGAATATAGGAATGTAAGCAATACTATTTTTAGAGGAAGAAGCAGATGCTGCATGGAGGAATTAAGAAGCCTACTGGTGAGTTTCTCTGTAATTGTGAGCCCACGGTAGTGATCAGGTTTTCCCCCCCCCTCCTCCTTCTCTTTCTCAAGAGAATCTGATTCTGACCACAGCTAGAAATGTATTACTGAGCATTTAATCTTAACATGGCCCAATTAGAACACCCTCCTTGACCTTAGAGAGATACAGTAAATAGAGTTTAAATCCATGTTTATTACTGGTTGCAGAAAGACAGTTCTGCTTCAGCACTTTCAAAACGTCCCCTCTTAATTTTAAAATAAAAAAGGTGTCCTGATCACCATATTGTATTACTATGTAAGTACAGATAATAATAATAATATAATATACACGTTTTTCCATGCAACTCCAATTCCACAGTTAATTTTCAATGAAAAGGCAAGATTATACAATCTAAAGGAAAGTTCCAAAAGCCTTACTGCAGTGACCAGCCAAGATCATTATCTGCCATTTCAGTATACTTTAATCTGACTGAATATGTGTACAAATACTCATTCTCCTTGCAAGCCTAACAATCTTTTATAAGTTTAATCTTTCTTCTTTCTGCACATCATATGGCCAAAAAAGTACTCTGGAAGAAATAAGAATATGTATTGTAGAGCATTAGTAGTGATCCTGCATAGCACCTTAACTTCAAAAGCTGCTGAGGAGAGAATCAAGTATGGTCAGTGATTTAGATGACAATGATCTGTATGCATTTCTCAAAAGTATGTGACTTGACATTCAAGTTTTCTTGGTATTGTTCTATTTCTAGTTCTTCACAGTTGTCATCTTGGTTTCTGAGTGGCAATTGCTTGTCTTCTTTATGTGTTGTTTCATTATTTATTAATTAAAAAGATCTTTTTATCATGGTAAAGTAGCTGAAATGGGGTCAAACAAGACAGTGAAACTTCAGCCTGAAAAGACACAATGATTGATGGCAGAACAGCATTGCAGTAATTACATAAATAAAATACTAATGGTTGAATGTGCCAATTTTACTGAGAAAGCAAAAAAGGTCAGCCCAAAACCAAAACATCCAATATAAAATGAGTGAAGATTTATGGATGAAAAAAGGAGAAAAGGTGAAAAAAAATTAAAAAATGCTAAGCAACAATTAAAAGTATGGAAAGAATTCAAAACTTGAAGTTATTTGGAAAAGTAAATGTATCGTGAAATGTCACACAAAAAAGAAATCCAGAACCATTATTTTGAATCTAATGTGGGTCAGTTGACAAAGATGAAAGTTAATGGATTAGAGTTTGAATAATTGAGACATTATCTTTAATTGTATCAATTGCTATTGGATACTGATTGTGTAAAGTGCTCCTTTTCTTCAGATCTTTCACAAGATCAATAATACCAGGGGGTTTTGTGATTTTTTTTTTTAATGCTTCATCTTCAAAGATCTATACATTAATCGGTTTATTCTTGCAGTATCCCTCAGAGAATAGGTAAGTGTCCTCTCTTATAGATCGGGGAGGCAATAAAGCCTGTGTCCTTCACGTGTCTTTGAGTAAATAGGCCCTTTGAAATCGATGGCACCTGACTGAACCAAGGAAGTATGATTTAGTTGTAAGTGTCTTCAGATAAACCAGAGTATAAACCTGGGAACAAAAATAGAAAGCTCTGACAAGCCTCTGTCTCACGTTCTTTTGCCAAAGCATTACCTCATATGACAAGGAAAAAAGGGGCAAGGGGGAAGGGAAAAGTGACTGCAGCACTGCTGTGGGGTGGTGGTTCATGGTTCATTTCCAGAGCCCAGGCTGTGTCATTGTTCTTTGCTCATGGTTTCGCTGACTGACCCCCTCACTTGGTGCTTCTTTTGGGTGACAGCCCACTGCCACCCTTGGGACATGCTTTTAATGTCAGAAATGTGCATGTTCAATCAAATTACACAATACTGATGGAATATGAACACAGAGTAGGGGAAAAAAAAAAAAAAGCCCGAACTTGTAAAATTTTTTTTAAAATTAGTTATTGGAAAGGTGTCTGCATAGAGTGAATTCCCCTCAGAAGTAGCTTCTATGTCCTGCAGTGACCTAGTTTTAGATTTTGTTTCATATGTGCTACATTTACTACTCTTGATCTTTATTTTGACTTGGAAAGATAAAAACAATAGGTAGACTGTTGGACCAAGGCTATTTTGAGGGGGTTTTCAGCAGTTGGCTAGATAATGAGCCAAGTCAAGAGTCTGAAACATCTGTACTAATGCAGCTATCAAAATAACTATTCTACAGACCTATGCTGAGTTTGTGCTCTTTTAAGAAATGTAAAAGAGAAATGAATCTGTCTCTTACTAGAAAAGATCAAAACTAAGACTGAAAGAAAACTGCTTTTGAGAAATACCACACAGACAGCAGAGCAAAAATGTCAGAACCCAGGAACAGCTTGTGATCAGAGCAATGTTGGAAAGCAGGCTCGGGAACATGTGCAAAACGGGGTGGTTTCAGCAGAGCTTTTGTTGAATTAATAGGCAGATAAGGGAAAAAAATTATGCAGCTCTGGCATTGCTGCAGATTTCTGATTCACAGCCACCCTTCTGAACAGCCATAACCAGCGACCTGTCACATACTGGCCTTTCAGGAAAGCTGCTGTTCTCTCCCATGCTGTTTATGGCCAGTATTGGATGTGACCTCTGATTTGTGCACTACAGGCACTTCATTTTCTCTGCTTAGCAAGAGTTAGCTCAGAACCCCTCTTGTGCTCTTCCTGAGACATTCTTCTGCAGTATGGGCTATCACTTTCATTATTAAATGGAAGCCATTGTAATTTAAGGATCAGTGGATCCTCACACCCGATAGAGGTTCCAGCAGTGCACATAGGGGTCAGTTTCTTACACGCTGCTGCCCCCGTGTCAACACAGGGCAGTTAGGTGAGACAACTAATACCTTCTTGGAGGGAGGAAGATGCTTTTCATACTTCTGTATTTCCCTGTAGCGTCTGCTTACTGAGATGAGTGAGCTCTCAGACAGCTAACATGCCTACCACTTCTTGGATTTTAGTGATTTTTCATCTTAATTCTCTGATCCTCATCAGGCACAATTCTGTGATCCCACTTTCTTACTGTGGTTTCATTACATCCTTTCCCTTTTCTCCAATGTCAAAAATAAAATGTTTTTTTAAACCTAAGCAGACTGCTATACAAGTTTTTCTACTATTTTTTTTCCCCTTAATATTCCCATTTTTCTGTCTTCACGATCAAGTTAGGCCCTTTCTGGTATAAAGCAGCATAATTTAAATACTATTTAGAAAGAGTGTTTTTTTTCCAGTAACAGTTTTGCCTGTGTCTAGCAATGTTAAAGCTGCTAAGTTGATAATATCTTTTAAATAAAAGGGAGAAAACAGAGTTGATTTAATACTTTCTACTGGCATCCAATGAATTATATAAAAATTGTGAAAAAATTTTCCTATTCCCAATGGACTTTCTCATCTTGCACTGCAATATTCAGTCTTTTATTATGCTTCTTGCTTTTGGTTGTTTTAAAAGAAGCAAAGACATACTTGTTCTTCTGGCCCAAGAGCTTTAAGAAAAAAAACTACTGTAGGTCTAAAAGTTCAAAGATGTATTACTTAAATAGTACGTTCAACACATTTCTAGTCCAGCAGGTAAGCTGCACAGCCAGTCTGCTCTAATGCCTATGCAGTGCAGGATACACAGTTCTCATGACTAGACTCCTTCCTGCCAACCTCTTTAATTTGATTGTCATGTCTTTATTAGAGAACAATTACTTCTGTGCTAATACTGAAAATGACTCAGCCCTAGTTATTAGCCTGTTTTGCTCCTACTGTCACAACAAGTTAAATAAAATGCATTGCAAGGAACGTGTGGTAGAGTTGGAAACATAAACCAAAGACAGCAAGAAGGGACTGTGCTTTGAAGAAGTGTCTAATTAGCAAGAAGCTTCCTCTGTGCTGCAGAAAAACATAAGCGAAATGTTGTTTGCTTTGTCTTTAGCAGTTATATTTTTATGAAATGCAGTAGGAAACGACTGTCATGATGAGGCACATGTGAGATGTACACGTGTAGGTGGGGCCTTGAAATCTCTGCCTTCAGAAGGGCCTGGAAATCCATCTGTATCCTAAAGAGGAATCTAAAGACAATGCTAAAGCCAGATTTGGTCAAAGCCAACCAATCTCATTGGCTTCTCCTGCTGCAGTTTTTTTTTCAAGAACTGGAAACAGACCTGCCTGTTCACAACTTCCAAAGCCTGTTTCTGCCATAGAGCAGCAGGAGTAGTGGGTGGCAGCAGGGCAGGCAAGGACAGGGATCTCGCCCACAGGACCCCATCCCTTAGCAGACAAAAGAAGTGCCCAGGGTAGGTCTGGTGATGGTGATCAGGGTCATCCAAGAGTCTGTGATGGCCAACAAAGGCCTTACTGGGGCGAGTCCAGGGGCAAGTCAGGATCAGCAGGTTAGGAAGCCAAGAAGAAGAGGCTCACGTACAGCTCAGCTCAGGCAAGGAGCTGAGCTGACAGGGAGCTCCTGGGCCTGCGGGCAGACGGGACCTGAGCTGAACCTGAGCCATAGTTGGATGCTGCTGTTCCTGCAGCCCGAGGGCTTTTGGAGCCTGTGGTGGCTCCTCAGTGGGCGTAAGACAGTACGGATGGTGCAGTGCTCTGCAGTGCTTTCCTCCCCACAAACCAGGCAGCTCTCAGTGAGCTCCCTGTGTTCCAGTGTCTCACCCTCTTACAAATGCAACATAACACAGTGGAAAAGAACCCTTTCTTTTACTGAATTCATAAATTGGGGGGCAGAGTTGAAGGATGTCTAATTTTTATTGTCTGCTCTGTAGTGCACATGCTGTTCCAGTTATCATAGTCTGACCATACAATACTATAGTTAGATCTACATAAAACTTGCCAATCCATTAATTTTCAGCTGTTGTCCGTGTTTTTCATGTTTATGGTCTGCCAGAGCGAGTGTATAGTCCAGAAAACATGTTACAGTATATGAAACTCTGTATTGGGTAGATAAAAAAAGTGAGAAAGGATAATACATTTATGTCATAAATGCATATCCATAAAAGAAGGTTAAAAATACATGTGTAATGTTCAGTTTAATGTAGGATTATTTATTCTAATGGGGCTCACATAAATCATTATTTAAAAATTATAATCTCTTTATTTTCTTACTATTTAGTCACACAGCCCAGCCTTTCTTAACGTTACAAGTGCTGGTTACTGCTGTTACATAAATAATGAATGGTGTTTGTGTGTAGTTTTATGTTTCCTGGTAATCTGTTCTCTTTATGTGCACCTATTTTCAGTGCAGATCAGGTATCTCTACCTTTCCACTTTCCCAGAACTGACTTCAGAAGTGAGGTTATCACTCCAGCTGAAGTGTGCAGCAGCCAAAGGAGCTGCATTGCTGCTGTGCATCACCAGCTTCACAAGTGCAGCTGTGTGAATTCCAGGGGCCAGGTTTTGAGTCTGTTGCATTGGTGGTTATTAAGTGCACTAAATCAAACAGCAGAGCTGATGGTACAATGGTTTGGCCAGTTCTGTCTCTTTCTGTGGTACCCAGCTTTACTTTTGTGTATCGTAGTATTTGGTGCTTTTTTGGAAAATCAGATACTATTAGAAAAAGACTGTGTTTGAGAAGGTATTCAGATGAAAGCACACACTGTACCTCATTATAATTTCTACAGACAGAAAACAGCCATAGCTTTGTTTTAAATGTTGAGAAGAACTATAGAATACAGTAATTTTTGACCGAATTGTTATGAGATGGTCATTACTAAAATCTTTGGTTTAAGTAGTCCCTTATTTCCTGTCTCTCGCCTAGACCTCAGACAATGTTTCTGATCTATTTAAATGAGAATTTTCTATAATCATGTGCACTTGCACGCCAGTTTCCTGCATTTCAGGTTCTGATTGCTTGCATCCAGGTGGTTCTGTTCAGTGTTGTGCAAAACAGCAGGTACTCCTATGTAGCCAGAGACAAGAAAGAAGAACAGCGTATTGAAGATGGAGTTCAATTCCAAGCTGTGTAACATGTGGTCTCTTTTGATTTTTGTTTTCTATCATCAGGACAGTTGCAAAGACTTACCCTCAGTCTCCTAAAAACACCAAACAATATCCAGCTTCTCCTGTGAAGCATCGTGCCACTAATCTCAACCAGGAAACTCCTAAAAAGAAAGCAGACAAGGAGAAAGAAAATGTCAGTCACCCGAAGTCCCCAGGAGCACGCACTGACGAGGCAGCCCAGGTGACTTCTGAGAAGCACGTGCCTTCTGCTGGCAAGACTGAGAATACTGAAGGTGAGCCCTCCTGCAAGAATGTATGGCGAGGTATTGTGCATCCCTGAGACTTTTAAACAGTGATGGGCTGTTCTCTTTGTGAAGCTGCTCCATCATAGCCTTATGAGGATGTGTAAAGAGGCATACTGGAACCTGTAAAAAATGCTTTCAACTAATGTACCAAACCCACTTGTTAACAAGGATGTGAAAATGCTGAAATTCAGGGATGCCCTTACCTATTCCATATTCTATCTGCTGAAAATGCTGAGGTGTGCTTTTAAAAAAGTGTCTTACCCATGTGAGCCAGGCCTATTCCAGCCTCTCTGTGAGTCTGGAGTTGCTGGGCACTCTCTTTGTTCCCTGCCTAACTTTGCACCCTTGGCCCTCTTCTCCTAGGGAAGATCACAGCAGGAACAAGTGATGCAGAAGAAGCTTCCAAAATTCTAGCTGAAAAAAGACGGCAGGCCCGCCTGCAGAAAGAACAGGAAGAAAAGGAGAGACAGGAAAGAGAAGAACGGGAAAGGTATCTCTATTGCTTTGTGGAAGTTATTACCTAATAAATAAACCTGCTGTCACGTGGAAAGGGGAAAGGAGGGCAGAAATGCAAAGATTTCTTGTCTTGGCCCCACTTGTATTAATATATTTTTATTAGCTATAAGTGTCCTCAGAATATCAACGCCCAACACAGTCTGTCTGCATCCCACCTAACAGGGACCCTTTGCTTAGACAGGTTCACTGGTTGTAATCTTTAATACACCAATGAGAACTGCACTTAACAGCAAGAGAGATCCTTTTCCATCAGGCTCTTAGCAGTTATATTGCTGCCAGCACCAGAAACAAACTGGAATAACTCTAGCAGTTCCTGAAATGATTTTTATTAATCCAAGGGTGTGACATTTATTGTGGATTTCACGTTGTCAGTGATAACATTAGCTGCATGATTATGTTTAATTGATAACACAAAAGACCCCAAAGAAACCAGCACAAAGGCACTCTACAGACAGCACATCAATCTAAGCCTCAATACAGCATTAAACAACATCCTCCCCTCACCAGCCCTTCACTAACAACAGAAAACTAACCAGAAGCACAACAACCTAAAACAACAATCTAAACCTGTAGCACACGACACTATGACACAAAGATAGCTGCTGCCCACTAACAAACATGTTAAAAGGAATTGCACACCTTAAAGAAACACAACAACTAATAAAGTCCCAATGGGTTATGAGATGTGAGGCAAGGTATAGTGTTTATGAAATAAAGATGTTAGCCAGGTAAAATTAGTAAATAAAGATAGCTATGGGGTAAAGATGGAAAGGTATAAGGCATAAAGTAATAGGCCTAGCCTAAGGTACAAGGATATAAAGGAAAGTATAAAGTATAGAAGGAAAGAGAAAACAGAGTAAAAGACTGCTCACCCCTTCGTTGTCCAAAGGCATGGGAGAGAACAGGGCAGCTCAGTGGTTACCCCTGCAGAGATGGTTGTCTGTTTTTCCCTCCCTTTTTGCTCATGTCCAATCTCTTATTATATTATTTTTCCTTAAGTAGAGTGGCTATAGTCAATAATAGCTCTTGGGGTGATAGACAGATGACATAGGCTTAAGGGCTGGCTTCCTGTGCTTCCACAAGGTATTGTGAAGAAAGGCCCTGCTATCTCCATAACACTCCATTCTTCATTAATCTCATCAATCTGGCTTGAGCACCTTAAGGAAACCACTGGAGCCTCTTTGTCATCTGACAAAGGTTCCTGGGAGCAGCCCTCCAGGGCCTGAGGTGTTTCCCTTAACCCATCAGGAGCTTATCAGGGCTATTACTCCACACCTGCATCATTGAAGCTGCCTGAAACTGGTAGTTTTAGTATCATGTTAATTTCTTTGATTTCACACTCATATTTCATGAATGTCTTTTGCAGTCTCTATGGCCAATGAAGTTACAAAATAGTGATTTGGCCTCTTTCAGAAGCCTGAACAAAAACTATTACTTACCCAAATACTTCAGGTATGTCCGGACTGTAGTGTATTGTACATTGCAGTCTGGACATACCTGAAGTATTTTACACTGTAAAAAAAGCATTTGAGGCAGCTTTAAATGAGTTAGATCAGGTAGAAGAAACAGTCTTTCAGGAGCAGTATATGCATTAAAGGGCAAGGCTTGTATCATTCAACGACTTAACCTGAAGTTCATCTTCCTGCCCAGCTCTGCTGTAGGTGCTGAGGGCTTTATGGGTGTGGGCATAACAAAGGTTACTGTGTTTAAGCAGCAAAACCCTGTCTCTGTCTGATTCTTTGAGCAAGCTTTTAGGTTGTTCTCCCCATGGGATGCTGGTTGCAGGTGTCAAGAAATCATGCCCATCCTTCAAGCTGAAACAAAGGATAAAAGAACCTGCTTGCTTACAGATACCAGCATTCTGGGTGTCAAGTACAGGGGAAGAGGGATGTTTTTATTCTTGAAGCTTAATTTTATTATTGACATTCTGATTGAAATTAGAATGGAATTGGTTTTTTTTCTTTGATCTTACCTGCTTTTTCAATGGAAATTTTGATTTCTATGAAGTATTTTAAACACTGAAAATAAGATTGGAGTAAAAGTTTGATAGCAGCCTGAATCCTGAGCACGTGCTCAACCTCTTCAATGTAAATTGGCACCTCTCATGAAGCTGAAATATAATAGGATTCATGCTAAACAAGTTTAAAGATACTGTTATATTTTTTGCAGGCTTGAAAGAGAGGAACAGAAAAGAAAGGCAGAAGAAGAAAGGCTTCGTCTGGAAGAAGAAGCTCGTAAGAAGGAGGAGGAAAGAAAACGTGAAGAAGAAGCAGCTAGAAAGAAGGCAGAAGAGGAGGCCAGGAGAAGAGCTGAGGACGAACAAATGCTAAAGGAAAAGCAAGAAAAAGAGCTCCAGGCCAAACTTGAGAAACAGGTACCATCTCAAGCAGAAACGTGAAACTTTATATACATATAAATAAATACTTTATAATGTTTGGTAATCTGCCTGAAATAAATAACAGCCCTGTCATATTTTATACGTTTTGATTAGAGGGAAGAAGCAGAAATCAAAGCCCGTGAGGCAGCTGAACAGCTTCGTCTTGAAAGGGAACAAATCATGCAGCAAATTGAGCAAGAAAGACTGGAGCGGAAGAAGGTACATATTTGCATCTAAGATACTGATTTCATTTCTTGTTTAAAGACATAATCCAGGAAGTGCCCAACAATATCTATTACTAATAATCTGGAGGGATTATGGACAAACAGTTATACCAAACAGTATTTGCTACTTGCATTTTAGAGGAGTGTGGACATCAAAATTTGTAACAAAGTGGAATTGCCTAAGGCAAATGACTTTCTACTAGGCACTGAGCAAACACAGCATCAGCCTCTACCTGAAAAGTTAAACAAATGCCTGAGACAAACAGGGAATGGCATGCCGGGGCAAATGTTGATTGTTGCCCAACCCAGGACATCACAAACTACTGAGGAACATGAATTACTTTGTTTAGAACTTAATCGGCAAAAGTTCTGTGTTATTAATTGAGAAAATTTATGTGATTAACAAACAGCTTTTCTCCCACCTGGCTTCCCTCTGGTTGCATTATCCAAGAGGCAGCAGAACTGTGTGGCCCCTGCTGCACAGGGCAATGGATGGAGCTGCATAAATTAGCTCTGTCTACAGCTCTGTGGCAGGAAAGAGAGAATAGCTGCAGAACCCCTGTCTGCTTACAAAAGGTCATCTATCCATATATTTTATTCCAATGCCTTTTAAACTATTCACCACTGCACTGGAAGCATGTTTCAGTTGCAGATTAAAATACCAAACCAAAGTGTTTTACAGCTGGAATAATGTCCTTAATGGACAAAGAAGGAAAACAAAAGTATTTTAGGATAATGCCTTACATGTTTCCAGCAAGAATAACTTCAGATATTTCATTTTACTCCTCTATTCCAAAAACAAACTGTTTGGAAATAGTTGGAAGAACAGCTAGATTAAAATAATCACTGTTGGTTTTAAACAAATGCCTTGTTCCAGAACTGAGCACAACCTGTAACTGCAAAGACTTGGTATTAAAATGCTTGCTTCTAAAGTGCATCCACTGAGAAGGTCATGTTCACTGAGATCTGATAGGTGAAAGCCAAATCCAAGATGTTTTCTACCTTTCATTTGCTTTATTTTTCTTATTTGTTCTCCCTTTTCCAACACAGGCAGGGTTGAGGCCATGACAGTAAAGTGTCTTTTGTCTTTTTTTTCTCCTCTCTCAGTCTCTTGTGTTAAATATTCTGTCTGCTGTCTCATCTTTAAATTTATTTTGATTTGTAGAGAATAGATGAAATAATGAAGAGAACAAGGAAGAGTGAAACACCAGACATAAAGGTATGAAACTGTGGCTGCACCATTTTTGGGGGTTTTGCTTTATTGCCATATGTGGAAATTACATTCTAGACTAGTTCCATGTTAGTTAAGTATACTTGGGTACAGTCTAGACCGAAATTTTCGTTGCATTTCAAGCTGAGAATGACTGTTGCTGTATCACAGTCACTGCTGTGCCCCTGCTGCAGAGACACAGCTTTGTGCAGCTGCTGCAGCCTAACCCCCCTCACTGCCCAGCAAAGTGGCCACAGCCTGCTCCTGGATGCTGGAGCTGTAATGTTTGCTGTTGTTGATGTCTTTTTTCCTGCTTTGTACCAGCCAGGGAATTGGTTACTGAGCTCTCCTTGTTAAGCCTGTCAGGAATGTAGGAATGAAAACAAGGCAGTTGTGTCCAGCTAAAAAGTGACAGTCAGGTTTTCACTTGTAATATACTAAGGAAACTATTTCTTCAGTTACTTTCAGAGAAAGTTCTCTTTTTGAATTTAAAAAAAAAAAAAAAAGCCTAATTAAAAAGGGGGAAAAAAAATCCTGCCTTGCTGTTGATGGCCTTTGTCACCCTGTGGCCCTGGGCAGTCTCACAAGAGTGCAGTCAGCTCCAAGCAGGTCACAGTCCTTCTTCTAATTCAATTGAGTCATTACTTGATTTTAGAAGGAAGAGCCAAAACTGGAGATACCATCAACTTTGAATGTGGAAAAGCAACCAAAGGCCTTTGTTCTCAACCAGCCAGGTAAAAATTGCCATATTTTTCTGACCTATTTTCACAGCTGGTTCTCTTCAGGGTTTTGTGATCTGAGGCAGAGCATTGTGTATTATCATAAGTTCTTTGCTTTCATCTCAAAAAGAACAGGTACATTTGCATCAGTGACAAATGTTAGAAGCTGGAGGCACCTCTGGTTTACCACTTAAGCAGAAGAAAGTTTATCCTCCATTTTAGTACCTGAGGTAGCATTTTTGTAAATGAAAAGTTCTAGTCTGCCAATACGTTTGGTTGCTGCAATCTACCTTCAGATTTTTTTGGTAGAAAACTTTTACACACAACCAAACTTGCAAGCTTTTTATAACATGGCTCTAAATTTTACATTTAATTTGACTTTATAAAAATAAGCATATGTATTTAAAGTATTTGTAAATAAAATATATGTATCTGACATTTATCTATATTTTGTTTACTTCCCCAGGCTAAGGCTTTTAGTACATGACATAAAAGATCAAGCATTCTCTTCTTGTTTCCTAAAATTTAAAAGATGTAGCATAAACAGCAGTTTTGGAGTGGAAAAGAGGAATGACAGTATAGGATGATGAGTCATGGATTAAACTGAGTCCTACTGCATTGTCAGTCTTCCTTTCTACTCAATCTATAAACTAAAACTATTTAAATAAAGAAGTTTCTACTGTAATAATTTCTAACCTTCTATTACAGAGATCAATGGATTGGCAACCTGCCTGAAAAATAAAAGCTTAGAAGGTGCTGCCTCTGTAATCCCTTCCCAAGATGTAGTTGCTAACGGACTGAAGTCAGTTGCAGGACTTATTCAGCTGGAAGCTGTTGATAGGAAGTCTAACAGCATGGAAGATTCAACAGATGAGGTTCAGTCCATGGATGTGAGGTACAGACTGCATCTGCCAACAGGGACTCTGGAATTCATATGAGACACAACGTTTTTTTTCACTTGTTATTACTTTACTGCTTTCCTTCTCACCCCCCCCAGAGGTGGCACTCCATTCTTCATGTCTGCTGTGGTGTGCTCTGCTCCTGGCAGGATGAACGTTGGTTGTTCCACACAAGAGCCACAGAACCTCATCTCACTCTCACAGATTCGGTGGGAGGTGCAGGGTGGGGTGTGGGCTCTGAAATCCATCTACAGTCCTTGCTTATGGATTCCACAGAAGTTTGCCTAAACCTTTCAGAGAGTTTTGTGAAAGCAGCTACTGTAGATACTGTTTGGATGTCACCATTTTTTGATTTGGCTGCACAGCTGTGATGCATGAGCTTCTCTGCCTTCATGCAAACAGAATAAAGAAAATAATGCATTTAGAATTTTAAGTGCTTAACAAATAGAAATGTGTGGAATCAGTAAATAACTTTTTATTTTTAATTACTCTTGGATTTTGATGGAAGGATGTGCAAAAAAGGAAGGATTTTTTTAAAATTTTAATTTAAGGGGTTTTATTTACATATTTTTACATATAGGCAGTTAATTTAAGGCTGCTAATACAATTTTAGACATAAAATTTTTATACGGTTCTTCCTTAATGAGCAAGACAGCTAAATCTCTCATATTGTTTCAGTATTTCCAGCAAATAAGCATAAATACGTAGAAAATGGCTTACTGGGACAGACTAGAAGTCCATGTAGCCCATTATTTGGTCTTGGAGAGTACCAGTAAAAAAACACTAGCTAGGAAAAGTACCTGAACCCACCCTCTTGTGCAATCCAAGCCCACACTGAAGTGTTGCATTAGGGATATTAGAGGGGGTAACTCTGCCTTGACCTTTTAAATAGCCACTGGTTGCCACGTTGCCCATGAGTTTGTCCAGCCTTTTTTTCTTGACCTGCTGATAATGTTTGTGTCCAGGACCTGACCTGGAACAAGTGTTACAGTACAGTCTCACTGGGTAAATTGTGTGCTTTGATCTGTATTAAACCCAGTTTCTTACCCATGGCAATGCACACCCCTTGGGCGTTGTGTTGCAGTATTTCATGCCATGATGGTTTTGCCCTCAACTCATCCCCCACTCCCCCATGGTTTTAGCAATCTTTTTAAATCCTCCCTCTGCCTTCTCTACTCCAAACTAAAATGCATAGCCTTACTAGTCTCAGCAAAGCAGCTGGTTGCAGCATTTCTTAAATTCAGTGATGGGATTTCTATGTCTGAAGGATATCATAAGGTCTTAAGAAATCACTTTTTATTTAAGTTGTGAAATGTGAGTGCTTTAAGCAAATGTTTGCAGGGTCAGGAGAGTAATTTGAAAGATGCAATAAACATTTAGAGAAGAGAATGATGCAGGGATTGAAATAATGAGTGATCAGTAAACTTGGTTTAGTAAACTGTCAGAAATGTGAGTTTAGGAGATGAGTGCTCACATCACACAGCTGCCACAAACCTTAGTCATTAAGGGATATAGAGTAGGTATGACCTTCCATCCTCAAACAACATCTTTTTCTTTGGATTAAGTCATATTGTAGGTAAAGTCTTGCTGCAGCTTGCCTTTAAAGTAAGTTTCTGAACTGTCAGAAGTTTAATTTGGTTGTTACTTAATGGAAGGTTACCCACCTCTTATTCTGAATCTTCCTTTTGTTTATCTTTTGTATAGCCCGGTTTCAAAAGAAGAACTTATCTCTATTCCTGAATATTCACCCATGAATGAACTCATGCCCGGTGTTTCTTTGGACCAAAATGGGACAAGTAATGCCAAGGCTCTTGAAGACCTCTTGGATTTCACAGGACAAGCTACCTACTCCAAGATGTCCAGTGATACCATTAGCCTAGATGACTGTAACAAAAACTTGATTGAGGGATTTAACAGTCCAGGACAGGAAAATACACTCAATTCTATCTGTTGACAACCTCGCTTTTCAGCAGAACAGATACAGGTACAGTATTGTGATCAACATCTCAGCTATGATAAATTACTGTGATGACATACAGCAGCTGTACACAGCAGTGTGGGGAGAGGAAGAAAGCTGGTCCCCCAGATCTTCAAATTCAGCATGATCTTTCATATTTGCAAATTGGCATCATATGCAAACTGATGTATCATAGCAACCACAAGTATCTGGCAAATGGAAGCATTTCCTTTATGCATTCAGAACATAGTGAGGAGAGTTGGGGTTTAATTCACTAATACAATACCATTCCTGTATATCTTTGGGACCTATTTGCATGAAGAAAACAGTTAAAAGTGGGGTCAGTCTAAGAAATGGTAGCTACTGTTGCTGCTTACTCCTTTCTGCTGCTGTGCCACAGTCAGTTTTTTTGAAAGAGTATATTCTAAATTACAAAACTGAGGTCATCTAACTTGATACTCTCTCTCTTTTTAATTGACAGCAGTAACAATTTGTGGAGGAGATATACATCCCTGTGATGCTACTGGCAGTAAAAATATGAGCTTGTCACTTGAAAAAGCTTTCTGCAGTCCTTGAACACTGGATTTCAAATAATCAGAGCTGAATATAACTTGTCTTCCCAGGGAATAAATATGTTGAATAACTGGCTGCTTTTGGTAAAAACCAGTGATCTAGAGCCTTGATGGTTTCAGGGAAGATGGAGTGTGCATTAGAATTTGAGCTTTAGCTGCTAATAAAGCACTTACTTTTTCTTTTAATTTAAGATTCATCTCAACACTTCACTGTGATTTTTACCTGTGCGTTTTATTTTTAAATAATTCTTCCCTAAACTTTATCATGCACCCATTTAGACATCTTTTTCTTGTAAATAATGATGAGGTTTGCCCACAGTGCATTGAAACAAAATAATATACTGTAGTTTTGTGCCTATCTTTTTTGTCTTTAATAAGGAGTTATTGGCAACTTTTATGAGGTGTATAATTCAAAACTATAGCTGAAGAGGCTTGAAAATCATACAACTGCTGGAATCAAAAGAGCCTTCTTACTGAGTGGGGGAACTATCCCGTTATGGTTACGTTGACACTTTTAGTCACTAGTGGCACTTACTGGTTAATATTAATTAGTCTGGGAGCAACTATCAACTATGTGTTTGAAAACCTATTTGTGTAACACCTGTAAGCAAAGTAGGCAAAATGCCTGGTGTAATCCCTTAATATATATGTAGTATAGCTGTAGTAGATTGAAGTGATGGTCAGGAGGGTGAGGTAATATGTTAACCTTTGAAGATGCAGACACTGGATTGATATCAGCAGGCTTTCCATCACACAGAGAAGTATTTTGTCTTCTGTAGGCTCAACAAAATGAGATTTAGTCAGCAGCAAAACACTATGTGAATGTTGCAGCAGAAACACAAAGGCCAAGACACACGTGGGGGACTGGGGGCCCCTTAATGTTCTGTAAATATCTGTATGGAACAGTTCATATCAGGATGTACAAGGTCTGGACATCATGTGCCATACAGTGTTAACTTTATTTCTGTTGGTGAACCCTTATGTGAGATCAGGTGCTGATTTGAGGACATTTTTGTCCAATTCCTTATAAAAATAAATTTTAAAACCAACTCTCTTTGGACACTAACACAAGAGAAGTGAAAACTTGGGGGGATGGTTTTAGGTTTGGGGTGGGGTTTTTTTGGGTGTATTTTTTTGTTGTGTTGTTGTTTTGTTTTGAGGGTTTTTGCCTTCTTTAATCTTTGGGTTTTGTTTGCACATGTAAGGGAGTTCACGGTATAGACTGAGCTCAGTTGTAGCACCGTTCTTGCGTTCTTTAAGTCAGCAATGGGAAAGTCACCAGTGACATTATGTGCAATGCATAAGGAAATCATACCTACAACAACCCAGCTTTATTTATGTTAGTATACTTCAAAGAAATACTTTCTTTTGACTGTGCAGTGAGCTGTAGCATGGTACTGTGTCTTCCAAACTAGTCCTTCATCTATTTCCTAAATAATAAACAAACAGAAGCAGTTTGTTTTGCTGTAATACATTGTGTTTGACAAATGTCATACTATATTTTATTATGGTGTTATTGTATAACCTGTAGATTTCTGTATTTGCATGACCTGTATAGCATGTATAAAGGTGAAATACATTTTCATTTATGAATCTGAGTTGTTTCATAGTGCTTTTTATTCCCAGCAAAATATGACTCATTTAAAAAACACGGGTATGTTAATTTGTTCTGAGGTGTTTTCTGAAGGAGAGTGGAATACTGAATGAAGGAGTGGTTGTCAGAACCTCAGAATATTTCACCTTTGTTCTCACTGCCATGTACTCATTTTCTCTCTGAGGTCTTGCCAGTACACAGAGGGAATGGAGGCTGGTGGCAGAAGAGGCTTAAGGTGAGGGCTTCCAAATTGTGGCATCCAGGGTGCTGCTGACAGTATACAGGCCACTTTGCAGCCCCAGCCTCTGCTCTCTGGCAAAGAAAACAAGGAAAAGAAAACCTGGGAGCTGTGGAGTAGACACTGTTCTTTTCATTGTGCAAGAGCTGTTCTGTAAGAGTACCTGTGCCATAAATGCTGAATTTCTCTTCAAGCTACATGCACACACTGCTGCTTAGAAAGAGGCCAGCCTGGAAGCGCTGTTAGTTTTTTAGAGAAATGCTAGGGGGAAATTTTTTAAATGTATTTTGTTTAAATCATCACTTCAGTCAAAATTGAAAATGAGAGTATGTACTTTTATTATAAAGTATATTAATAATGGTGACAGTTCATCTCATCTGTACTGACTCTTGAATTATTCATGTTACTTGTCCACTCAATTATTTACTAAGGTCAAAGGAAGCAAGATAAGTGAGTATTTGTGAAGAAAGATATTGCATATTTATTTTTATATTTGCTTTCAAAGTAACTTTACAAATGTGGCTGAATATCTGAAGCAAATGCAGTTAGCTGAGGGGTTAAATTGCTTCTTTTTACTTTAGGTGATAACAGCCTCTTCGTGCCAGTGCCATACCGGTGTTGGCTGCTGTGATTCAAGACTGTGCAGTGAGCTTTGCTTTTAATTAGTCAGTGCTCTTGACACTGCACTGAGGGATCACTGCTGATTCACACAAGTCCTTGGTAGGAGCTTTTCTGCTGTAAAACATTTGAGGATCAAGCTGTGAGAAGTAGTAAGAAAAAGTCAAGCATTGATCCTTGAATGGCTTTTTCGTAGAGGGTCGAAGGGATTAGTTTTTTTAGTTTACTTTTATAAAGTGATCTGAAAACCAAAATCATATAGACAAGAATCAGACACTTCTACTGTTCATCTGCACAGGGGGGCTTGGAGAAGCCTGGGAGCCCAGGACACCTCTGGCCTTCAGTGCTGCACGGCAGCCTGGAAACCCTGGAAGGAGATGTCCTTCCCATAAAGGTTTAAACTGCAGGTCCCTCCCCTGCATTAAAATGAAAATAGTTCAGTATTCAAGAGCTGAAGACTAGTTACTCTGTGAGGCTTGTATCTTGTTTGCTCTAAGCCCGGTCTGTATCCTTCACATCCTTACTCCTGTAAGCAGCACAAGTGAATCAGTGGGGATAGGCTGCTCCTTCCCCTGCTTTAGTGACCTATGGGAGTTCTTCCTTACTTCTCCCCTCTCCCTTCCTATTCAGGAACAAGGTAGCAACTGAAAAGGTCTCTTCGTTCCCTTTCATTTCAGGACAATGTTGTTCAGGCTGTTGGTTGCCTCCAAAACCAGCGTGGAGAGTGGTGGTTCCCCTAAGCTGCCTCTGTGTGTGTGCACAAATATACCTCAGTGGCTGTTCCCTGATTTTTGGGGGTGTTGGGTTTCAGTATCAGTATTAAACTCTGAAAAGTGTATTACTGCTGGGCCACCATGCTGAAATCTAGAAAATACAATGTGTGTTATGATGAATGCGATTTTCTCTGGATTTTCTTCTTCATCATACAAAAAACAGGTTTTGCGTTCATTCGATCTTTCCAGAATATGTACGCTTAAAAATAACCGAAAAATTTAAAATATTCAGATGCATTTTTGTTATTGCTCTTAGTGGCAATAATACCAGTCCAGAACACTGTGAGGCACAAAGTTCACCTCCTCCCTACTTTTTTTAGCCCATCATTTATCTTATCTTCGTGATCTCCTGCAGCTGAAGAGTAAGTGATGCTGTTCATTCTGTCAGCCAATTTAATGTGTCTGCTGAAGCAACATGTGAAGTATAAAAGCCCTTAAAACTGCAGGCAGAAACACTGAAAGGATGTTTAAGCTTTTAAAATAATTACATAAATTGTAAGAAAATGGTTTCCTGACCACCAGAGTAATTTTAGACACTTGTTTTCTTCCCAGTTGCCTTGTTTGTTCTCCAGCTTGTGTATGTTTTATAGCATTTCTAATGATTCAAGACTGAGTTAGTAATGTCTTTAAACTAGCGGGTTTGATGATTACCTGAGGCCTGCAATTTTCAGGATCAAAATGAATGCCCTGAAAGCTAGTGTGTCATGTTCACCTGGGAGCTTTACAAAATGAAATGCATATCCCTGCTGAAATCAAGCCGTGATGATTTCCGGAGAAAAAGCAACTGTGATGCGGGAGAGATCCAGTGGATAGAAGGAAAAGGTAAGCAATGTGCTGCGTGCTCTATTAAGTCCTTGCCCTAAGAATTAAGTTTTTGGAATAGTTACATGAATAGCTCAAAACAACAGCTTTGCATTATCACTTAGATCTTCTTGCTGATGGCTCAGGGGGTTTTTTTATTTTTGATTTTTATAGATTTTAGAAGTTATTGCAGATTTAATGTAAAATAACTTCAGTAGTAGCTTAATGTTTACACATACCAACCCCATCCTATACCAATCCCTCAAAACTCCAGTAGCTGTTTAGTCTCCATTTCAAGGTAGAATTGCAGAAAAGCACCATGAGGCCTGCACCAGAAGATAAGGCATGGACAGAAGGACCTCCAAATGTGGAACTCTGGAAGGCCTCCAAGGACCCAACATGCTGCCAGGAAGACAAAGATGATGAAACAGGTCCCAAAGCCCCAGACTCAATTCCTGACAGGGTGTGCCGGGGGGTGGGATGGGGCAGGACCTGGGGGGAATAGCAAAATGGGATTGGATGGACATTATTATAAAATCTTGGAACCAGAGTCAGAAGAGGGATGTGTGGTTATGTATTTCTGGAGCCTGAAGGTTCATTAAAGCTTCTGCTCTCCTTACCACCTCCTGCTAAATTGTCCTGGAGTTTTTTTCTCCTCAGTCTTTAAGGCATCATTGCTCTGCCTAAACAGAATAAATTGAAGTCAATTGCAGTTGTAGGTGATTGGCATGGCACAGGAATGGACTCAAGAATGTAAAGTTGCGTAACTGGAGGAAAAAATAAGCGTGAGAGATGTTCAGAATCAGGAAATTACTCTGTCAGTATTTCCTCACTATTTTTTCTAGAAATAACAGCCCCTCTCACCAAATTCAGTATGTGAGCAGCACAGTAAGCAGGATCAGGACAGTATCTGTAACACCATATTAACATCCTCACTCGACTCTTCTCAGAGTAACTTCTCTCTTTTAAAATACATTGTCTAATATTATTAGCACCTTAAATATACAGAGCTGTGGGGGTCTATACCAATAAATTCTATGGAGTTGCTCCTGATTTTCCTGGTGGCAGGTCTCAGTCTAAGAACAGTTTTCCCTCTGCCTTTTTACTTTTCTTAAACCTCTTATCAGCTCAAACACACAAATTTAAGAGAATACATATTCTTGTGGTTGCCTGCTGGAATGGGCTTGTTCCCTCAGTTTCAAACACTGTCCACACCAGAGCTTGCAGAGAAGCAGGAAATCCAAGGAGTCCTACAGAGACTGAGTGTGTGCAGTGGTGTGTTGGGGACAGCAGTGAGGCCCCACTGGCACAGGCAAGGAATATAAACCTGGTCAGACATGGCTGAAACTTCCCCAGCTGAGGACTGGGTCAGAATTCTTCCCTTTTGACAAACAATGTTTGTATTTCTAACCTACATTTTTACAAGGTTGATTTATGCTGGTGTTCTTGGGCCAGTGTTAGTTTTTAGGGCAGAGAGTGTCCCCTAGCAAATGAAACTGCTGGTGGATTTAGCAAATAAATGAGCTGATGCATGGATGAAGGTCACAGTCGGTGACGAATGCTAAGATAATTAGCATGTACTTATTACTACATATTTACTACCAAAGTCCCTAAGGCAAATCAGTATCAGTCATGCCCACAGTGTCTTGAGTTGAACACTGAAATTTTACCTCTCCTCAGACTTATCATCCTGCTGTTTCACTGCAACTTCTCCTGCTGTCATCTTTCCAAGAACGGGCTCTTGCATGGGCAAAGAATTGTAGCCTTTTTGTGCCTCTGTCTTCCTCCTCAAATTCATCTGCTGTAGCCTCTTGGGTGATAAGCTCAAAGCCTCTGCTTTTTAAAATACTCTATTTATGTCACACATTGGTGTTAATTCATACACTGAGATTGTTTTCACTGGTGTTTTGCCAAAATCCTACCCAGTTTACACGGGCCTTACGCCTCCCAGCAACAGCACATTTCCACGAGTTACAGGAAAGTCATGATAACCTTATAAATAAAACATACGGGCATCATTACGTCATGAGAACGCAGGCTCGCTGGAGGCTCTCTTTGAAGAGTAATTTGGTGATACTATCAGAGCCAAGTCATGCAGTCAGTCATCCTCTCACATTCCTTTGGGTTTTAATTAAACAATTACTTTTCAGCTTTCCTTAAGTTTCAAGGCTAAATAATGTAGGACTTCTTTTCCTCAGTTAAGGAGCGAGCCATTATCTGTTGCTTTGAGCCTGGACTGAAAAAATATCACAGTTCCCCAGAAAGCTGTTAAAGTTCTTAAAACTGAATTTGGGGTTTTTGCTTTATTCTGTAACAAATTCTTGCCCTGTCTGGGCAAGGTATTAGAGATTTGAAATTACTTTGAGAAGTGACCTCAGGAATTGACCTAAACACCAATATCTCATTTTGTATAAAAAAAAGAACTGATGTTCCTGTAAAAAAAGATCTGGGGACTTAGAGGTTTAGTTACTTTTGTTCCACTGAACAACAGAAATATATTTTTACTATTATTACCATTAGAAGAAGCAAATGAATAGTGTGCCTGCAAAGAATTAGGCAGCTTGCTCTCATTTCAAGACAGGAGACACACTTTGTGGTTCGGTGAAAGTATTTGGGTAAAAAAAAAGCCTGATTGCATTAAGGGGCAGGAGTGGGTTAGAGGTGGAAGAAGAAAGCATAAATGTGAAACTCCTCCAAAAGCAGAGTTTCAAGTTAATGAAGCCACACAAATCTTATCAGGCAGTGTAACAAGATAGTGAAGTGCAAAAGAAATATTTCCCTTTAGATATTACGAGAGGTTGGCTGGGAAAACCGTGATTACCCTTGGACAGCAGTTCTTGGTGGTGGATGGTGCCCTTGAGGGTGTTGGCTTCATCAGACCCTCTCACTGCTCCAACATGCTTCTTCCCTTTTAAGTATCACTATCTACGGGCTCTGTCTGCAGACACCAAAACAAATCGTGTGCGATAACCAAGCTATTCCACTCCCTACAAAGAGCTTTTAGTTTAATTTTCTGGTCCGCCTCAGTGGAGAGCAGGTGTTTGCAGTGCTCCCCAGCACAGCTCCGGCTCCCTCGCTCTGCCTGCTGCTGTACCTGACCTTGGCAGTGATCAAGGAAATATTTCCACTTTTTCTTTTTCTTTTTTAATTGGCATAATACAGTTCAGCACAGTTCAGTGCCAACAGTAACATTTTATGTTGGAAATGAAACGCCTCCTTGAAAGAACAGATGCACAGGATCTCTCTGCTGTCAAGGGCTAGTTCCTGACTTTGAATTTTAGGTAACTTCCATTCATCATCTCCAAGTATTTAGCATGCAAACCACAGCCATGCTCTTTCCAAAGGGAATGTTTACTAAATTAAACATTAAAGGAATATGAAAGTGATTCTCTATTCTAATGACACTTAATTGGTAATAAAACATGGAAATGGATTAAAATAATTAGTCTTAATAAGCAGTAATTGCCAAGTCTTGTGCAATAGAATAGCCTTCACAATTTGGAGATGGGGAATAATGATGTTGTGGGGCTACTAACAGGCACTGATTTGAATATTAATTTAACTTGTAAAGTGTGCTTAAGTTGTTGTTTTCTTAGCCTACATGGTCCCGACCACTGAGATCCTTGCATACTTAATTTCCATCAGGATAGTATCCATCAGAATAAATGTGTGTTGGATCAAGACCATCTGAGGCAACTTCAAGTAAATAGGTTAATAACGAAAGTTGATAACTTCATTTATGTAATGTAGAAGTTTATCCTCTGCACATAGGGGCTGATAATCTGTATTTATTGCTTTGTACCAGTTTTTGCTTCAAGTATCAGGGCAGCAATAGCCCCCCTACATGCAGAGATCAGGCAAACCACTCCCTCAGTCCCACCTACAGCAACGAGGCCAGTTGAGAAGACAGAGAACTGAAGATAATGCTCTGCTAAAAGGTCAGTCCTATAAGAGGAGGGCAGGAACATGTATGCAGCTGGAAGTCCAAAGGAGAGCCAGAATCAGCAGCCCTCGCTGGTATTGAGAGTGTAAGGAAACTGAGACCATCGCTTTGAAGGGTAAGCAACCCTTCCTCTACACTCTCTATCCAGTGAATGTAACTTCACCCCATTAGGCCATGCTTTGATGACAGAGTAAATGTAGCACTGCAGCTCTGAGCTGGATCAAAAATGTCAAGGCTGTGTAAAACAGAGTGCTGATTCTGCCTCTTTTTTGGGCTTAAATTAACTTGTTTGTTTTTTTTTTTTTTAAAAAGTTGACTGATAACTTTACACCAGATCAGGTATCGCCTGCCTATGCCCTGTAATGATACTGTATCAGGTATCGCCCCTCTTCCTGCAGCTACTGTAAAAATGCAAAATCAACATCAGTTCCGTGCTTGGGCTAAAACAAAAGCATGTGCCTGCATCTGAGCTGAATCAAATTTATATTAATGAGCTGATCTGACAATACACCCAAGTAGCGTTCACAATCCTTGACCAACAGCCTTGTATGCCAGTGTAATCCAGATAGCATCAATATCTCCTTTTGCATGTGGTTTTGCGTGATCTTTAAATCTACTTGTGGGTGTTTTCCTGCCGTAAAAAGATCCTCTGTTTTGAAAGGACTTCAGTCTGTGTCAGTCTGCGCTCCGGCTGTTTACAGCTCCCAAAGGAAAAACTCACTCAGGCCAAACCCGTCGGGCCTGCTGGGCTATCAGGACTGGCAATCCAGGGGCTGAGTCCGCTCTCCCAGGGAAAGGGGGTGCTGCCATCCTGCAGGGCACACTCCGACGGGACTCCGGGACCCTGCGAAGAGCCTGGGAGAGCAGCAGCGATGGCTCTCGACCCTCACAGCGTCAGCCCCGGGCAGGGGGCACCCGTGCTGGGTTCGGCTGTGGAGCTGAGCCCGTCCAGCCTCAGCCCAGCTTTTCCTGCCGGACCCGCCGCGGCACAGCCAAGAGGGGCTAAAGCGTCTCTCGGTGTCTCTGGCAAACCCTGGGGCTTCGGGCCTGCCCCGCTCCGGCCCCCCCTGGCCCGGCACAGGAGCCAGCGGGCATTCCCTGGCCCAGGGAGGGTGGGAAGCGTCTGGAATCACAGAATACACCGAGTGGGAAGGGACCCACAGCGATCATCGAGTCTAATTCTCAGCCCTGCACAGAGCCATCCCCAGGAGTCACACCGTGTGCCTCAGAGTGTTGTCCGAACCCTCCCGAGCTCTGCCAGGCTCGGGGCTGTGACCGATCCTGGGGAGCCTGTTCAGAGCCCGAACCCTCTGGGGGAGAAACCTTGTCCTCATATCCAACCCAAACCTGCCCTGTCACAACTTCGGGCCATTCCCTCGGGTGCTGTCACTGGTCCCCACAGACAAGGAGAGAAGGGATCGGTGCCTGCCCCTCCTTTCCCCTCACGAGTAGGTGTGTAAACCACAATGAGGTCTCCCCTCAGCCTCCCCTTCCCCGGGCTGAGCACACCCAGTGCCCTCAGCCGCTCCTCAGGGCCCTTCCCCATCTTCGCCGCCCTCCTTGCGACGCCCCCCGATAGCTCTGTATCTGTTTTTCAGATACAGAAGCGCTCCGTGCAGGTGGGGCCGCCCCAGCGCAGGGCACAGCGGGACACCCCCGCCATGCGCTGCCCTC
>VXBX01007240.1:0-28718 GCA_013400415.1 Scytalopus superciliaris
ATATATATATATATATGTTTAACCTGTTTTTCAGTGAAGCAAAACCAGCATTCAGGTTCCTCTCAGTAATACAAGATATACAGCAATGACTAGTACTTTCCAAACCCTGTCCATTGAACACTTGCTAGTCCATTATTGGACTGACAAGGTTGCTTCTAAACTGGATTGTACCCTGTCACCTCATACATTTTTTTCTTGGATTCCCCTGTTAGCATCAGATGTTCCAGCTGCCACCTGCAGCTTGGAGGAGTTCCAGTGTGCATATGGACGCTGCATCTTGGACATCTACCACTGTGACGGTGACGATGACTGTGGGGACTGGTCTGATGAATCTGACTGCTGTAAGTTAGTGCAGGCTCATGGACTGGTCCAAGCATCTGAGTTGCAAACCTAAATAGATCCTGCATTGGCTGGAGAGGGGCTGCAGTGTAGACAGCAGTCTGATTGTTCACACATGAACTGGCTCTTTCATTATCGGGGATTTTTTAACTCTGGAAAGTGAGAATAGTGTTGAGAACTGTATAGTCAGTGCACTTTTGCTTACAGGAACTAAAGCAGTTTCTGGGAGAAATCTATTCAGAATTAAGTTCCATAATAATGGAGGGTAAGGGGTACTGATGTGCTTTGGGGATTTTACGTTGGTCTGAATTTGCTCTCTATATTTTTTACCATCTCTGCAGCATCTCACCAGCCTTGTCGCTCTGGAGAGTTCATGTGCAACAGCGGCTTGTGCATTAATGCTGGCTGGAGGTGTGATGGAGACTTTGACTGTGATGACCAGTCAGATGAGAGGAACTGCAGTGAGTGCTGGGAACTGGTGGAAGCATTCAGCTTCTGTGGATGCGAAAGAGTGTTTGTGACTCTTAGCTTTGTAATCGGGTCTCTTCTGCTCCTTCTTGCTCAGCTAATGTTCCTTGTTTGGTCCCTCAGCTACATCTATGTGCACAGCTGACCAGTTCCGCTGTAAGTCAGGGCGCTGTGTCCGTCTGTCCTGGCGTTGTGATGGGGAAGATGACTGCTCCGACAACAGTGATGAGGAGAACTGTGAGAACACAGGTTTGGTCTGCTATCTTGATGCTTAATAGCTACTGTTTCCATCCTGAAGGTAATAGGGTTGCTTCAGTGAGTCCAGCCTAGAGTTTCTGTCCTTCCCCAAGAATGTGATTTGTAGTCTACCTTACATGTTTGCAAACTTGTGCAAGTCTGTGTGCTTAAACTAACTTAGATGACGGTGTTTTCTGGTCAAATATATTCTTCTATCTTCCTATCCTGTCCTTACACTATGAATTAGCACAGAGCTCTGAGACAGTTCCATTCAGACTTGGAAGCATTAATAATGTGCAATGTTGCTACCCTTGTCAGATGGGCTATGTCCAACTTACACCTTCTAGATAGTTCAGGATAGCTTTCATGCTGCATTGTGAAATTGCTGGGCAATTCTAGCAGGCAGCAGAGTCAAAAAGGACATTTAGTGGAAGAGAAGAATAAAGCATTTATTTTAGAGGTTAAGGGTGTCAGCTTTCCCCTTAGATACTTGCTCAGGAGTCACTATTTCTAATAATCATTTCACTTATCACCATTCTTTTGTATGATAATGGTTATGGGGAATTGGAGTTTCAACAGACTCAAGTGTTATGGTAGGATTCAAGGAATGTCTAGACTCTTCTCTTTTCCTTAAAGCCTTCAGGATGCCTATAGACCTTGCTGAGGAATACTGTGTATTGGTCCATGAATTCATCCTAGTGAGTGGAGCCCAGCTATGCATACTGACCCTTCAGTGAATTTGTGGGTGACAAAGTAGATTTCTGAAACTACCTCTTGTTTTGGGGCTGTTGAGGAGTGGAGAGTGAGTGTTCTACAGGGACAGCTGAGCTCAGAGGACCTGGAGAGGCGCACTTTGTAACCATTTGAGAGTAGCTGCTCTAGGTTGGTCAGCTATCAGGAGCATCAGTGCTGTGATCCTGGAACAAGCCATTCTACTTAAAGGCAGGCCACTAACCCTGTTTGCTTATCCTGCCAACAAAAGTACTTAGAGGTACTGAAAGAACAGTTGTCACCCAGAAGCCAAGTCAAGCTTCCAGAGCCTGAAATTCAACTTTTCCTCCTCAAACCAAATCCAAGGTGGTTGAGTACAGATGTTGTTACTGTGAGGTTAGTTGTGCAATTTTTTCTTTAGCTCTGTGGTATATAAATAAAAATTAAATTGAGACTTCCAAACAGTATCTGTATTGGCTCATCTAAGTGATATGGTGTGGTGTCCCAATGTCTGTAGCAAGAGTTAAAATCCTCTTGGTTTTAGACCAGAATTGTATTTTTATTGGCCACAGGGAGAAGATTTCTAAAATACTAGGCAATCAGCTGATGTAAGGATCTTTGTTTGATAAGACAAATGAAGTCCAAGTTCCATAATCCTTCATATAAAGTATTCCTGTGCTCTGTAAAGTAGATCTGCACATGATTTGGTTTTATATGACCAGTTGATGTGTCTGTTAGTTCTTAACTGTACTTGTTAGTTTCACAACTGCCCTTTCCCACACTGCTTACATGCAGTCTGCCAGTCTTATTGTTTCTTTGCTGGTAACTGTATTGTCCTGTTACCTTACTGAGATTCTCAGAAGGTGATGATGTAGGAACCACTAACCAAGTCAGCTTAAGAGGTACAAGAAACAGGACAGTGCAGTTATTGCTGAATAAAGAATCAGATTGGCAAAGTCCCTACAAACAATACTACTTTACTTATAAGTATTCTGTAGTTTCCATGCCAACAGCAGAAGTTGAAGCATGTAGCTTGTGTGAAATCCTCTTGCCTGAGCTCACATTTCAAGGATGCATGTAAATCTCATTCCAAGTCAGCACAGTGTAGTTAGGGCTGAACAAGATGCTCCTTCCTAGGCAGGCTTAAGATCCATAGCCATGCTGGAATGACTGATCAGATGTTTAAAGTGAAGAACTGACTCCTCCTTTGCACATACTGAGTGTAGGGTTGTAGGTTGGAACCAAAGGGAACTATGCCAGGATCTTCCAGTCGTTCTGAGAAAGTAATTAGCTGAACTTCACAGTAAAGCAACAGTGTGGACTCAGACTAGGGGAGAGTTTGCAGCCTTGCAAATCAGTATAAAGATAGGTGGAGCAGTAAGGAATGCAAGATGAGCTAAATTCAAGGAAAGAGAAAGTCACGGATTTGTATTCCTATGAAAAGTTTGTAACAAACCTTATAAAATGTTCTGTATCCCTTTCTTCACCATGGCTATAGTTCCATCAGTGAGTTGTGGTGTGCTACTTTCTCTTCTTCTATTGCAGGCACCCCTCAGTGTGCCCCAGACCAGTTCCTGTGTGGGAATGGGCGTTGTATTGGCCAGAGGAAGCTGTGCAATGGAGTAAATGATTGTGGAGATGGCAGTGATGAGAGCCCTCATCAAAACTGTCGTAAGTCCTCTCAAGTTCAGTCTTAAACATAAATGGAGACAGTAACGTGTGGGAGTCTATCTGGTGTTACTGAAGGATGTGTGTAAGAAAAAAACCTGGACTGTGATAATGGGAGAGAGTTGAAGACTGAGGAAAAAGGCCTTTGTGGTTTTGCCAATTACAGGCTGCACACAGGGAATAATGGGGAGAAGATTACAATCTCAGATATCAGTATTTGTCTGCAGAGATAGTGAATCCTAAAAACGTTGTTCTGAGCTCCACTGTCTGGTTTAGTAGTGGCCTGCAGAGGGGAGCTCTGACTGTGAAGAGAAAACTTCTAGCACAGCCTATGTCTTCTCTTATCTTGCTCAGCCTGGTTTGAAGGGTGACTGCTGCCTAACAGCTGAGAGCAAAAGCAGCTGTCTTGTGGTTTCAGCTCAGTTATCTTCATGTGTTCCTTTTGCAGGTCCACGGACAGGGGAGGAGAACTGCAATGTCAACAATGGTGGCTGTGCTCAGAAGTGCCAGATGGTACGAGGGATGGTGCAGTGCACTTGCCACACAGGTTATAGGCTCCTGGAAGATGGCAGATCATGCCAAGGTGGGTTTTTGGAACTGTACCCTCCTCCCTGCTGCTTTGATATGTTTGAAATTGATGGCTACGATGGGGTGCAAATCAGAGTGTGAAAGCATTAAGCAAGCTATAGGTGAGATTGCCTGGTTTGTTGATAATCTATCTAATGGTAACTTACTTCCTTTGTAATATGCAGATGTGAATGAATGTGCTGAGGAAGGTTACTGCAGCCAAGGCTGTACCAACAGTGAAGGAGGCTTCCAGTGTTGGTGTGAGCAAGGCTACGAGCTGCGACCTGACAAGCGTAGCTGCAAAGCTCTTGGTAAAGGGCACTTCGACCTGCCAGCACAACTGGGGATGGGGTGTTGGTCCAGCTCTCATAATTATGTCTCAATGCTTTCTTGGCAGCATTGTGCTGTTCACCAAGCCAATGTGTGAGATGCCTGGTCCCTAGCCATTCCTGGTGACCCAGACCCTGGGACAAAACCAGCTTTCTGTTGTTGTTCAGGAAGTGTCTTAAACTTTCCAGTCAGTGAGGTTGTAACTTTATTCCTCTAATGTAGGAGTTGAGGAATTAGAAATTCTGTTTAAAGTCTTAAGATGCTGGCATGTTGATACTGGTTTGGGGTTTTTTTCTCTACAATGGAAATAACCTGCTGAGTTTATATCTGGCTGAGGCAGATTTCAACTGTGTCCTGTCTGTGGTATAAGATGTAGTAGAGCACATGTTTGCATGGCTAGGGGATGGATATAGCAGAAAGGAACTATAGTGCAGGTGCCAAATGACTTCCTAGTGGTATGGTTTCAGAGGCTGAGGTGAGGCAGGCTTAGGAGGGACCAGGAATGATTACTTCTTACTGACCTAATGTTTGCCAAAACGGTTTAAAACTTCTCATCTTTGACTTAGAACTCTGTATGGAGGATGTGAAAACAGGTCTCTGAAGTGTTTTGCACTTGGGGGTTGATTTCTTGCTGTTAGTACTGCAAAACTGTGTTCTGGGACTTGGTGCAGAGGGAATGGTAGGCAAGGACCCTGTCAAATGCTGTTGAGTACTCTTAATGCTGTCTTCCCGTGTATTCTTAGGGCCAGAGCCAGTGCTGCTCTTTGCAAACCGAATTGATATCCGACAAGTGTTGCCTCATCGCTCAGAGTATACGCTGCTCCTGAACAACCTGGAAAATGCCATTGCCCTTGACTTCCACCACAGCAAGGAACTGGTGTTTTGGTCTGATGTCACGCTTGATCGCATCATGAGGGCCAATCTGAATGGTAGCAATGTGGAAGAGGTGGTTTCCACAGGGCTGGAGAGCCCAGGTGCGTCATCACAAAAAAGGCAACAGCCTGGGGTGGGTGAGTGGAGAAAAGTGAGTACTCAGCGCTCAAAATGAAGTGTATCTCCCTCGAGCAAGGATATGGGTTGGATAGAATGGATGTGAGTGTCCTCCTGGAGTTAATCTTGTCTAGTAGGGGAAGAAATGGGAGGACTGAACTGGGCCTCTTCTGAAGCAGAGAGGGAAAGGGAACTATTTTTCTGTACTGATCCATGGCATCATTCTGTGCTTAATTCTCTCTTGGAGATAGGTGGACTTGCTATTGACTGGATCCACGACAAATTATACTGGACAGACTCTGGGACATCTCGAATTGAAGTAGCAAACTTGGATGGCACTCACAGGAAAGTGCTTCTGTGGCAGAACCTAGAGAAGCCCCGAGCAATTGCCCTGCATCCTATGGAAGGGTAAGTGAAAATATAGGACCCCAGTGAGCCCTCCATGCAGGTGCTTCCAAGTGAACATTGAAAACCCCTTTCTTGGTCACAAAGATTGCCTCTGGGGCAAGCCTTCATTTGGTACTGCCAGTTTGGGGGACCTGGCAATGCTGGGAGCCTTCAGAGCCTTAATCCTGCTCTGGGCCCTTCAGCTTTCACCAGCCTGAAAGTACTGGGTGTTACTTCGTTGGCTGTCACTTCTCTCATGGCTGTGACCCAGTGTCATGCTCAAGGTCACAGAACTGATATTGTTTTGCCCCAATAGAGAGTGATACTGGGTGCAATATGTGGGCCATGAGTTTTCTAGCCTGTCTCTCCCTGCCTCCTCCAGTACTATCTACTGGACTGACTGGGGCAACACTCCCCGTATTGAGTATTCCAGCATGGATGGCTCCAACCGGCGCATCATTGCGGATACACACCTCTTCTGGCCCAATGGACTGACCATTGACTATGCAGGACATCGAATGTACTGGGTGGATGCCAAACATCATGTCATTGAGAGGGCTGACCTCGATGGGCGGAATAGGAAGGCTGTTATTAGCCAAGGTGAGTAACAGAGCTTGTACGGAGTGCTCTCTCCAATAAAGCACAGTGCTACTCTGAGTTTCAGAGACACTGGCTCCTGCTTCTGTGCTTGTTTCCTGTTCTTTCACTGTGGAATGAATTGTGCCACCACTGAGGGGAGATAGGGTTTGCTACCCAGTCATGAGTGGCTGCATCAAAAGGAGCATGGCCAGCAGGTTGAAGGAGGTGATTTGCCCCCTCTACTTTGCTCTTGTGAGACCCCGCCTGGAGTACTGTGAAAGTTCTGGTGTCCCCAATATAGGAAGGACATGGAACTGTTGGAGCAAGTCCAGAGGAGGTCTGTGAAATTGGTAAGAGGATTGGAGCACCTCTCCTATGAAGAGAGGCTGAGAAAGTTAGGGCTGTTTGGCCTGGAGAAGTTTGTGTAGACCTCATAGCACCTTCCAGTATCTGAAGGGGGCCTACCAGGAAGGCAGAGGAAGTGAAGTTCCTCTTCACCAGGAACTGTAGCGATAGGACATGGATACCAATTGAAAGAGGGGAAATTTAGGTTAGATATTAGGAAGACATTTTTTACTGCGAAGGTGACTCGACACTGGAACAGGTTGCCCACGGAGGTTGAGGATGTCCCAGCCCTGGCAGTGTTCAAAGGCAGGTCGAATAAGGCCTTGAGCAACCTGATCTAGTGGAAGGTGTCCCTGCCTGTGGTGGTGTGGCTGGGACTAGATGATCTTTAAGGTACCTTCCAGCCCCTTAGCATTCTGTGATAGCAGAGAAGAGTTGCCTGTTATATTAAGGTAAAGTGTATTTGAGCAGGTTGACTGTGGTGAAATCTAAGGGGCAATAGAAAGAGCTTTCCCTTGTCTCCCTGCTAATCTGAGTCATTTTAGACCTGATTATATCACTGTACTGTCTGTTGCAGGGCTACCGCACCCATTTGCTATAACTGTGTTTGAAGACAGTCTGTACTGGACAGACTGGCACACCAAGAGCATTAACAGTGCCAACAAATTCACGGGCAAGAACCAGGAGATCATCCGCAACAAACTCCACTTCCCTATGGACATCCACACACTGCATCCTCAGCGTCAGCCAGCAGGTAACTGCGGAGAGCATAGAGACCCAGTTGAACCACTAGAAGACCTGCAGGCACCCATCACCCTGTAAAGAGTGATGATGGCGAGGCTGAACTTGCCACATGTGTGGGCACATCCCTGCCTGTGCCCAGGGCCGTTGCAGAACTCGCTCCACCGGCCGTTCTGCTGAGGTCGCTCAGCTCCCGTGCGTCCGAGTTGGGTGTTACTGCAGCTCCCCCTGCTGACACCGGGGACGGAGGCCTTTCAGTAGGAAACACCTGGGACTTGTTGATGTGGGAGGGGGCTGAAGGTCGTAAGTGGTCCTAGTAATGACTGGCACCTCCCTTAGCCCTCTTCAATTGCCGTAGTCTGCTCTAGAAGTGGATTTATTTGAATGTTTATTTTAAAATTTATATAGAAAAGTTTATACAGAATTACAGAATATGCTGAGTTGGAAGGGACCCACAAAGATGACTGAGCACAACTCTTAGCCTTGCTAAGAGGACAGGACATCCCCAAGAGTCACACCATGTGCCTGAGAGCACTGTCCAGATGCTTCTTGAACTCTGTCATATGTTTTCTTATTGTCAAGTAACTTCTAGATAGACAAGTTACCATACCCATTTGTGTTTTGACACCTCAGCTGGTGTTTTCCCTCTTTTTGTTACTCTTTGCTTTATGTGTGGTTGTTTTTGTCTTTGGCTACTTGAGCAGGGAGAAACCGTTGTGGGGACAACAATGGGGGCTGTACTCACCTCTGCTTGCCGAGCAGCAAGGATTACACCTGTGCCTGCCCCACGGGCTTTCGCAAGATCAGCAGCCATGCCTGCGCCCAGAGTAAGTGAGGTGGGACCACAGCCTGCATGCTCGGATGTTCAGTGGGTGGCAGGGGGGTGGCAGTGGGAGTAGGCATCAGCACCACTTGCTTCCAAGGAGATGCAGCTGGGTGGACCAAGTTAGAGGTATTAAGAGTCCCACCAGCAGATGCTTCACCTTCTTGATGCATTCCGCTGTTGTGCATTCTCATTGTCCTCACTAGGCTTTATGGGTGGGGATACAGAGAAACTCCATCCTTGGGTCCTTATTTTAGGACTGCTATTGGTGCCATGCTACCTGACACAACTGATTGTCTCCCTAAAACTCCCGTAAGAACTGTGTCGGTAATGGACAAAAAATTTAGTCCTCTTTGTTGGCACATTTCTTAGTTTGCAACCACATGAAAGAAGTAGACCAACTATCTCCTAGATTCTCAAGAGCTATTTTCAAATAGCTATTTCACTTGGAGGGGGTCTGTGCCATTCTTTAAAAAATATGGCTGACTTTGTTCCCTCAGCACAGGTTACTCCCCTGGAGAGAGCTCACAACTACTCTGTTCCCCCTTGCCCATCCACCCCACCCATCCTCTCCCTGTGATATTTTGCTTCCAGTTAAAAAAAAAGACCAAAGACCTACCAATGAGATATGGTATAGGTGGTTAAGGTTGTGGATATAGCAGGGAATTGTCTGTCTATCAATGTGTTGTTGAACTTAGAGAAATTAAAAGAAGACCTTTCGACCTTTGATCAGGTCTTGACAAGTTCCTGCTTTTTGCCCGAAGGATGGACATCCGTCGGATCAGCTTTGACACTGATGACCTGTCAGATGATGTCATCCCCCTTGCTGATGTTCGCAGTGCTGTGGCTCTAGACTGGGACTCAAAGGATGACTATGTGTACTGGACAGATGTTAGCACTGACTCAATCAGCCGAGCAAAATGGGATGGATCAAACCAGGAGGTACAGTGTTAACTATGTGTGAGCTCATCTATCCAGGAGACTGCTTGAGCATCAGATTTGAAGCCACTGGGATACTCTGACCTTTTAAGACACTGCAGTTCCTGGTGGATTTGTTGAAGTTTACCTAGTTCTGGCTCAGCCCTGAGATCACTGGACACTTCATACACAAGTTTGCTCTATTTTCCTGCTTATATGGAAAACCTTGAATGGGGGCGTGAGGCATGGTGATTTGTGAGCAGCAATCAATTCCTTTGTTGTAGCCCTAAAAATCTGAAGTATTAAATCCTGTGTTGTGTTCTACCTTTGGACCAAGAGTCATGCCCCTTGGGAATGCTTTTTGCACATGGACTTTGGCTAATGTTACTGTAAATGAGGGGAACAGAGTTCAACATTTGGATTTGCAGTTTAAACAGACACAAAGAGTAGATGTTTCTCTAAATGTAAGACTTACTTGAACTTCTAAGTCCTTGATGCTCTCTCTTGTGTGGCTTTCCTCTGCTTGGGCTTTTGCCTTTTGAAAGTTAACGTTGTTTGTGAATGGGTAGTGCATTGGGAAAGTGCTTTCTCCCTGAGGTCTAATTTCACTTAGGATTTTTTCTTTTTGTTTTTATTTAGGTTGTGGTGGACACTAGCCTGGAAAGTCCAGCTGGACTGGCAATTGACTGGGTCACCAACAAGCTATATTGGACTGATGCAGGTACTAGGATCCTCTGCTTTACCTAGACTTCTGTCTCTCTTATTGGTCAAGAAAACTGAAAATCAGCTGGGTAGTTCTATCCGTTTCATTCCAAATTTGTCTGTTTCTATGTAACAAAAAAATCTCATGTTTGATCTCATGTGCTTCTAACAAAGTGTGAATTGAGGTGCAACCCTTAGTTTAATTCTCTTTGCAGTACCCCCAGTACTAATTCTGTAGAAGGATTTATAGTAGAAGTCAAGCATCACTGTTGTCTTGCTGCAGAGCTTGTGATCGTGTGTGTTTATGTATCTTCCAATAGTGTATCTTGGGGTGCAGCCAGGAGTATTTGGAGGATGTTCTCTGCTGGAGTGTCATAGTTTAGAGAGATGCAAGGAAGATTATTCTTTTCTAGCCGTTCTTTCATGCCTATGGAGATACTTTGGGAGCTTAGGAAAGAGCTGGTTTATACTCCTACAGGACTCCACATCAGCACCACAGAGGTGACTTGAGAGAATGGAAAGTGACACTTTGAGCCCCATTTCTTACCTGTCTTCCAGCTATGAACAGAGATGGATGGAAGGGAAGAATGCATTGTTGTATGGATTTTTTTGCCTTAGCTGTTGCAATTCCAGAGGTCTTTGATCTCTCTGTTGTTTTCTGTCTTGATTTTTGTAGGAACAGATCGGATAGAAGTCTCCAACACAGATGGGACCATGAGAACTGTTCTAATCTGGGAGAACCTAGACAGACCTAGAGATATTGTGGTGGACCCTGTTGGAGGGTGAGAGATTCTTTTTTCTGGAATGACATACCAATTCTTCCATGTCTAAAGGTGTTCAGGTTCTTTGGTTTTGTGCAATTGCTTTTGTCACTGGTGCCATTGTTCTACAACCTGCCAAAGACCGAAACTAGAGACCTGATTTTAGATACTAATGGAACAAGATAAGCAGGGATAATTGCTTGTTGTGCTGTAGATCTTACAGGACCTGGCTGGTGTTTTCATTTGTTTGTCCTGGGAATGTAATAACTAAAGGTATGGTACAAAAAATGTTGAGAATGAGGCAATCTAGATGTTTTCTATTTCTCTATTTCCCATGTATGTTGAATTTGTATTCAAACTCTCTGCTTATTAATTAGAGTTTTAGTCAGAAGGACATCCTCAGACCTTGAGGATATGGAACGATGGGAATAGAGTGGATAGGAAAAAGCTTGCCAGCCATTGCTTTAGAAGTTTTGAAGGTCTTCAACAAAAGTGTGCTATTCTTTCCTTAAGTGGATTACTGAAAGACAAATGCAATAAGAGTGTAAAGGGCCAATGGTGGAGACTTGTAAATAATTGGTTAATTTTTAGACCTTTACTATTTTTTTTAACTTTTTCCTACATACTGTAATTAAGCCAGCCCATGGGCACTAGAAGGTATCTAAATTTGGGTATGGTCTTAGGTACATTACAAGAACCCAAGGCTGGACATGAGTACAGTATTAGTCTAATGCTTCTTCCTGCTAGGGCCTGAAGGCACCAGGCTCTCTTGCTTCTCTGTAGTGCTGCCCAGCTATAGTGGCAGTGAAATGTGGGCATTCACTTCTGTCTGGGCTTCTTTTCAGGTTCATGTACTGGACTGACTGGGGAGCCAACCCAAAAATTGAACGTGCTGGTATGGATGCCTCAAACCGCTTGGTGATCATTTCCTCCAACCTGACGTGGCCTAATGGCTTGGCCATTGACTATGAGTCACAGCGCTTGTACTGGGCAGATGCAGGCATGAAGACCATCGAGTATGCCAGTCTGGATGGAAGCAACAGGAAGGTAGGAAAGCCATCTTTGAGAAGATAGTCTGGGAGCCTAAGGTGTAGGTCTTATAGCACAGAGTGCTGATGGCCCCTGCCTCTTTTTCCAGTTGAACAGGAAATTTACAAATCAAAGCACACGGCTGCTTTCACTGGGAGAGAAGAGCTCCCTTTCAGTTGCAAACTGTGTGTGAGGGAAGCTCCTTCTGAGAGCTAACATTGCCTCATCACTCTCCTTTTGCTGTTACTGTATGTTATGATGTTGAGAGGGGGCAAGGGAAGCATCTTCCCCATAGTGACTTCTTAGTAATATTTCCTTGGGGGGCCTGTGTGTAATCTGACCAGGTGCTGATTGGGAGCAACCTTCCTCACCCCTTTGGACTTACTCTTTATGGCGAGAGAATCTACTGGACAGACTGGCAGGCCAAAAGCATCCAGAGCGCAGATAGACGGACCGGGCAATCTCGGGAAACGCTGCAGGACAATCTGGAGAATCTTATGGATATTCATGTTTTCCACCGGCATAGGCCACCAGGTACAGAGTTTATCCCAAGCCACACTGAGCTGAGGCTCTGACTCGGGCTCTGCTGTGTGGCGCTTCTCTTCTGCAAGAGGCTGACCTGTCAGGCCTCATTGTCTAAAGTGTCTGTGTGGAATATGAGAGCATTAGAGTCAACTCTTGTTAGGTATTTAAGGACATTCTAGAATTCATTTCTATAGCTGTTGCATCCCTTTCGTGTGGGAGTGCCACTGGCTCATGGGTTTCTTATCCTCTTTCCTATAGTACATTCAGCATGTGAAATTAGCAATGGAGGCTGCAGTCACCTGTGCCTTTTGGCACCACTTCCAAAAGGTTATAGCTGTACCTGCCCTACAGGGATCAACTTGCAATCTGATGGCAAGACCTGCTCCCCTGGTGAGTCTTCTCTGTAGGATCCTCAGTGGAGTTTTGTATCATAGCTACATTTTGTCTCTGCCTTGTTAGAGAACAAAGTTCACTTTTAAGTGCTTACCTACTTTACTTTTTTATGTGCTTTACCTACTTTACCTATTTGATGCCTGTACCTTCAATTTGAGTCGGAATTACTGTGGACAAACTTACTGATAACTGGATTGATGAAGAAATTTTTTTGGAAATTATGTTGGGACACTAAACTAGATGTCACATTTTTCCCCATATTTTTGCCCTAATCTTAAGGTGAATTCATTAATTACAAGATGCTATATTCTTTAACAGGTCTGATTGCACTTCTCCTGTAGACCTGCTTTTGGAGGACTCTTTTTGGGGAAGGTGCTCGGCTTCAGGCCGTGGTACATCCACTTTTTCTCCTTAGTGGATAAAAAATGACTCCTAATCCCCATTTCCCACACGTATTGGAAGTAACTCTTCTATGAGTGCACTGCTTTTCAACTTGGATATAAAGAAACATTAAATGATGACCAGTAAAGCTTTTGTACGCATATGGTCCCTAAGCTAGAATCTGCCTTAGACACTTGCCCTTTCCACTGAAGTGTATGTAGCCTCCAGAATTTGATAAATAACTTGTTCCTTGCTGTGACAGCTAAAAATGGTGCAGAGTCATCTCTTTTACAAGCAAGAGCAAAAGCCATTTTATCAACTACAAGCTTATCCTTTTATATTATTTTTCTATTGTCCACACACATATAAGCTACATTTCATTTGCTAGGTATACTTGTCCATCAGTCTTAAGCCATTTTCTGATAGGTAGTTACCATCTCTCCTCATGCTGACAAGTCCCAAAACATACTCTTGTTTTTCACAGTTGTTTTTCTTCAGCTTTCCCAGGTCTGGCCCAAGGACACAGGTGGTGTTTTCTACTGCTTTCCCAGGCCTACAGCCACATCCTCTCAAAGCCAATGCCTGTCCATAGCCCAGCAATCTTCCACACCTTGCTGATACCTGTCCATTTTCAACCTGCAGGAATGACCAGCTTTCTGATCTTTGCCAGAAGGACTGACATCCGGATGGTCTCTCTGGATATCCCCTACTTTGCAGATGTTGTTGTCTCAGTCAATGTCACCATGAAGAATACCATTGCAATTGGAGTGGATCCTCGTGAAGGTCTGAACTTGTTAGTGTATCTGACTGTGTTTGAAAGGCAACAAGTGGCTTTGTGTCTAAATGTCTGAGTAAAGACCCAGATCTTACTGTAGGTTGTGAATTTGGGTAGAGTTTGGGGTTTTTTCTAGTATGTGCTGCAAAGAATTGCTTTTCAATAAGGAAGGGAATATCCTTATAGGAAAACAGAGAACTCCAAAAACATGGGAAAAGGCTGCCTACTATACTGAGTGAGGTGGTTCTGCATTTTGGATTTCAGAAAGCCTTCCTCCTGCTGAGACTCTGGCTGTTTGTCTATAGTAAACAGCTGATGCTGTGCTGGATGTAAGCACACTGTTGCACAGAAAGGTAGATGATCTGATTGCTGTCCTCTGGAGCATTTTGAGAAATCAGATGTGGGACTCTAATACTAGCTGCCAAAGTGTTATGTGTTCTCTGTCCTTGTGTAAAGATCAGAGTGTAAGTACTCCTACATGTTTGAGGAAGAACTGGAACAAGATAATTTGTACTGTTTTATCACTCTAGCTTAATAATTTTTTTTTCTGCTTTTATTCCTTTGCAGTCAGATCCATTTTGAACAGTGTAGCTGATAGTCAGAGACCTGGATGTGTGTTTTAAGGATTGTGCTGTTTGGTTGTTGGGATTTGGTTTGTTTTGGTTCTGGGCTTTTTGAAGTTTCTCTTTCTTCTTCCATCCAGGAAAGGTTTATTGGTCAGACAGCACACTGCGTAAAATCAGTCGAGCTGCACTTGATGGCTCACAATTTGAGGACATCATCACTACAGGTGAGGAAAATTTTGGTCTGAGAGCCTCTTGCCACCATGCTGCATGAAGAGAAATTCTCTGATACCCTGGTAGAATAAATTTTCTGTGGAAAGGCAGGCAAAGCCTAAAGCAACTGCCTGATGAGATGGACAAGAGGAATACCTGAAGTTCCTGACGAAGCTGGGAGGATAAAAAGTGACCAATATGTGTTTCTATTTTCTCAGGTCTTTTGACTACAGATGGGTTGGCTGTGGATGCTATTGGCAGGAAGATATATTGGACAGATACAGGAACTAACCGGATTGAAGTAGGCAACCTTGATGGCTCCATGAGGAAAGTCTTGATCTGGCAGAACCTCGACAGCCCTCGGGCAATAGCTTTATACCATGAGATGGGGTTAGTGTTGTCAAGAGATTATCTAGGGGTTAACATAGGACTTCTGACCTCCTTTTCCATAATACTTGCTGACTTCTTCCCAGGTATATGTACTGGACAGACTGGGGTGAGAACGCCAAGCTGGAACGCTCTGGGATGGATGGCTCTGGACGTGTGGTGTTGATTAGCAACAACCTGGGCTGGCCTAATGGACTGGCAGTGGATAAGGCTGGGTCCCAGCTGCTCTGGGCTGATGCACACACTGAGGTCTGATTCTGTTCTTCAGCATTGGTTGTCTTTGGGTCTTTAGTAGTGTGGGAGGTGGTTCGAAGCTCTTGAGCAAGCTATCAAAAGAGCAAGGGGAATGTAAGCTTTTCTGAGAGTATGGGCTATGGGGGGGAGTGTGAACCTGTATAACATCACTCGCCTAGACTCTGCTTGCCTCTTGATACAATAAGTACTAACGAAAGGAGCAGTACTTTGAGTGTGGGACTGATGTTTTACTTCTTGCTTTAGCGGATCGAGGCTGCAGATCTCAATGGTGCAAACCGGCGCACCCTGCTGTCTCCAGTGCAGCATCCCTATGGCCTCACTTTGCTGGACTCTTACATCTACTGGACTGACTGGCAAACTCGCAGCATTCACAGGGCTGACAAGGACACTGGGGCCAATGTCATCTTGGTGAGGGCGAACCTGCCTGGCCTCATGGACATTCAAGCTGTTGATAGGGCACGGCCCCCGGGTAAGTTCCTAGGTTGCCCCTAAATCAGTGGGTGTTTGTGGTGATTAAGGCAGTCCTTCAGAGCTGGCACTGAAAAATGTCCTGTGGTGTAAAGCATGAGTGATAGAGCAACTTCTCAAAAATCAGCTTTTCTTCTTCCCTCCTTAAGTATGCACTTTTCCCTGTTTACCTAGCCCTAAAGGTCTAGTCTTTGTTTACTACTGCATGCCTTTTGACCCCCTTCATCCCATTGCTTTCACTGGATTGCACTGACAACCTCATTCACACAGACCACCAAAGCCACTTTCTTAGGAGAACTGAATGAGTCATGCCCTATTTGGCTTCACCCTTCTACTGGCATTGAACAGTTTCCCTTTTTTAACTACAAAAGACATTAATTCCTCTTAAACTGGTTGCTGAAATCTTATTTTAAGTTCTGGTATTTTTTCCCCAGTCATTGCAGGCTTTATCTTCCTGTCTGCCACTTCGCTTTGCAAAATCTCTGCTGCTTTAGTTGCTGTTGGTATATATCATTGTCTCCAAATATTCTGTGACAGAGTCAATTCTTTGGTACTCTTTGGGGATCCTATATGACCCCATCTTGCTTCCTTGTCCTTCAGTGGAAGTTGTTGCTTTGTACTATGGCTTTGTTTTGGTGGAATTTCCGCAATGTATTTCTACAGAAAACTGTGCTGCTTTTCCTGTGGTTACTAACAAGAGAACGTCACTCCTGGCAGTGTAACTGTGCAATATAACTTAAAGCTGACCCAAAGTCTAGCTATCATGTCCACATTGTCTTCTTCCCACTCCTTGCACCTATCTTCTGGGCTTATTCCCTCCTAGCAAATGTATGCTGAGTTTTTTACAATTTAAAAAAAAAAAAAAAAATGACCCTAATACGTCAGGCACTTTCAGCAGGCTTCTCTGATGCCTTTGTTTACTTGCCACTGTGTGCAGCTAAGTTGAAACAGAAGCTTCTTTGTCAGCCTGGCCTCTGGTGCATTGTCACACCGCTTCCCCACAGGGTCACATCTTTCTGTCAGCATTACCGTTTGTAGCAGTAGTAAAGCTAAACTGCAGCTGCATGAGACTATGGGCATTTGGCTGTTCCTTTTTGCATGGGAAAACTATGATTAGCAAGGAATGCGGGTCAAGATTTTGCTCCTGATGATCCCTCTTCTTCTGGGCCTTCCTATTCTCCTTGCCAACCATGCCCATACCCACCATGAATCTTGGAGAGGAGGGAGAGTGTCTCTGTATGAAGGGCTGTAGATTCCCAGCAAAGCTGGGATGATAAGGATGAACTCAGCTGCTAGCAAGTTGTGCATGTATGTAGCCTTTTAAAATAAAGCTTTGCTCTGTGACATCCTTAAACTTATGTTTTCCCTGTTTCTAAAGGCTTCAATAAATGTGGAGTTCGTAATGGTGGCTGCTCCCACCTTTGTTTGCCTCACCCCACTGGTTTCTCCTGTGCCTGCCCCACTGGCATCCAGCTTAAGAGAGATGAGCAGACATGTGACTCTTCTCCAGAGACCTACCTACTTTTCTCTAGCCGTGCTTCCATCCGTCGTATCTCGCTGGACACCAGTGACCACACAGATGTGCACATACCTGTTCCTGAGCTGAACAATGTCATTTCTCTGGACTATGATAGTGTGGATGGGAAGATTTACTACACAGATGTATTTCTTGATGTTATCAGGTAGGTGCCAGTCATCTGCTTGGCCAGTTCCCAGGGCACCCAGAGACTTGTGCTGATTGTACCACAGTGAGCCACACAGTGAGCATGCCAGTAAATTGGGTAGACTGAGATGCTGGCACTAAACCGCTGCTTACACCTTGTCTTTGGTACACGGTATCATGTGTATCATTGAACTAAATGTTGTGAAGGTGTGTTTAACCTGATGGAGACTATGGGGAAAGAGGTAGTAGGGAGGTGGGAGTATGCAGTGCCCCTGTGGTGTGTGTGATCACATATGGAGGTGTGAAGACTTTCCAATAGCTACCCATTCCTCACTGCCATTTGTCATTGGTTTCCATCCAGACGGGCTGATCTGAATGGCAGCAACATGGAAACTGTTATTGGTCAGGGTTTGAAGACTACGGATGGCCTGGCAGTGGACTGGGTTGCCAGGAACCTCTACTGGACAGACACAGGACGCAATACCATTGAAGTAGCTAGATTGGATGGAAGCTCCAGGAAAGTGCTGATCAATAACAGCCTGGATGAGCCCCGAGCCATTGCTGTCTTTCCCAAGAAGGGGTAGGTATGGGGTTATTTGTGGGGCAGGGAGAAAGGCTGCACAGAGGCAGATTGGAAGAGGAGATTGTGGGAGGAGGAAGAGATGTGCCATGTGAATCTGCAGGTACCAGCAAGGGGCTGTGACTCCAAGTAATGTGTAGCCAGGCAGACAGTGAATTTGAAGGTTGGGCAGATAGCTATGAGAAGCAGGCTACAGACCATATCTTTTTTGAACCTGAAGAATCTGGCAGTTTCATTCATAACTAAAACTTCCATTAGGCTAAATGAAATGGTCTCTTCTTCTCACCCTTGCCTTTTATCTCCTCAGGTACCTCTTCTGGACAGATTGGGGTCACATTGCTAAAATTGAACGGGCAAACTTGGATGGCTCTGAACGTAAAATCCTGATTAACACTGACCTAGGATGGCCCAATGGATTGACTCTGGATTATGACACCAGGAGGTCAGTGAAAGATTTTCTTATACTTGCATAGGGTTAAGGGATGTAATGAATTTTTTAGCTCTCTTAGCTTTGTTTATTGGAGTAGCACTGTGGGTTTTGGTTTGTTTTAGGCGTGGTTTATTTTTCGCTTGGTTGGGGGTTTTTGTTTTTTCTGATCCATCTTATGATTCCATGATCTTGGCTAGTGAAGAGGGGTTGTATATGTGGTAGTTCATCTCTTTCCCTGTTCTTTCAGGATATACTGGGTGGATGCACACCTTGATCGCATAGAGAGTTGTGATCTCAATGGGAAGCTACGGCAAGTCTTGGTCAGCCAGGTGTCACATCCTTTTGCTCTGACACAGGTAAGATGATTTTCCTGCTGCACTGTTCTCTGTGGTGTGTTGATGAGTTTGGATGATGGAGTTTGGGGACAGGGAAGTGTTACAGCCTGGGGAAACCAGGATGGCTGAGGTGATAGTACTTAGATCTTCTCTGGAGCCAACAGAGGAAGTTTGTCTGAACTCCTGTGGGGTGTAGACACTCATATTTATGATAAGAGGGTAAGGGTTTGAAAAGGCCTTTGTTTTTGGCCTTCTGCCACTGGGATATGTTTTTTTATGGGTATCTTGTATCTACATGGCTAAACATGCTAATGGCTATGAATTTTCTTTGCTGTCTCCCTGAGCAGCAGGATAGATGGATATACTGGACTGACTGGCAGACGAAATCTATCCAGAGAGTGGACAAGTACTCTGGGCGAAACAAAGAGACAGTCCTAGCAAATGTTGAGGGATTGATGGATATCATTGTGGTTTCCCCTCAGAGGCAGACAGGTAAATAGGAGGACCTTGATTCGGGCAAATGTTAATTGTAACAAAAGGAACTCTGAAACCACTGTGCTACTATGGATGTCAAATGAGGATGACATCCTTTCTTGTACTCAAACTACTAACACATTTTCCCTCGGCACATTCCTTGTCTACCTGTGACTTTTCAGTCAAGTACATCTTAATGGTGTTCTGTTAGAGCTTTGATTAGCAAATGTCACTTTCTGTGTTGTTCACCTGACATTGTGTTAAAACAGAAAAATGTGATCTTTTCATTTTTTCATCTGTGCAGCTGTGTTGTCTGGGCTTCTGTCTAAGGATTTCCAGTGTCTTCAAGACTGCCCTAATCTAATCAGTGTCTGGCTACTGTCATCACTTTCTTAGCAGTCAAAGGGCATGTGCCAAAAACATAGTAACTTGCTGGATTTCTGGCTGAGCAGGAAAAAAGGTTGCTACTCTGAGCTCCTACTTGGTCACATGCAACACACTTAGCAAATTGTTTGTTCCTTCCAGGTACCAATGCTTGTGGAGTGAACAACGGAGGCTGCACTCACCTGTGCTTTGCCAGGGCTTCTGACTTCATCTGCGCGTGTCCGGATGAGCCAGATGGGCGGCCCTGTTCTACTAGTGAGTTTACTGAGCGTCCCTTGAGCAGTAGCTTCCATCAGTGAGCCGCTGCTACTGCTTATGCAGTGGCAACCAGAGCAGCTGAGGCTCTCCAGTGTATAAATCTGATGCAGAGTTGTATACTGGAAATAAGGTGGGTGGTTGTGAGCAATAGAGCCTTCTTCTGCTGGTAGACTCCGTTAGAGATGGCAAAGCTGCTCATATAACCTATAGAGAGTTTCAGAAATGACCTATCAGACTTGTTCATCTGTTGCACAGTATTGAAGTCCTTATTTTTCTTTGTTGTTCTAGTTCCTGGTGTGGTGCCTCCTGGTCCTGAACCAACCAGCGTAAGGGAGAGAAGTCAAACACCACCTGGCAGAGTAGATACCTCAACAACCAAGCCTCTCACATCTCTGGAAGCAGTGGAAGGAAAGTAAGTGCTCTTGTTCTTTTGTAATAGGGGTGTGAAACTCACAGCTTTTGCGTGATGCCACATGCAAGCCCTCTGTGGTTATCGTTATCCAAATGTACCTATCCTTAGCCAAAAGAGGCTATTTCAGATCCAGATTTCATGTTCTTAATGGGGGAACATTACAATAAAAAATGCAGAACGTTGTTGAGCTGGCAAGAAAGAGGTGCAGAATCTTTCTGTCTGTTCTGTTGAAATGTGTGTTTAGGCTGACTATGCTGAAGTGTTAAAATCCTCCTTAGACTATGTGTCATTCATTTGATTGATTTTTGAACTCCTAATTTTGATAACTTTTTTCTGTGAGGAGGACAGGGAGTCTGTCACTTTAATTCACTGACGCTGACACATTGAAACATGTGAGGAAGTGGTTCTGCTCTGGCTACAATGGAATAGCTTGCTTGGGACAGAATAGAAACTTGGCAGCTCAGATATTGAAGTTACATTGCAGGTAGTTAAGAAGACGTTTTTTCTGCTACAGCCTGCTATTTATACAACACAACAAAAAGTATGTTCCATAATATATGGCTGAGTTATTTACAAGGCAAAAATTCCATTTTGTTGGGTATGATTGATTGGATAGCAAGGTCTTAGTGCTGACTCTGAGGTGTTTTGATTTTTGCTTCAGCACTGATGCTGAAATTTGTTTTCTGATAGACATATGTGTACAGCTGTGTACCCGAGAGGTGAATCTAGAATGACTCGGATATAAAGATATTGCAGACTGATAATTGATACATACATGCACACACCCTGTAATATGTTTGTGTGTGGTCCTCTCATCTCTGGATACAGAAGAATACTGAAGAAGAGAAAGGAAGACCTCTGCTGTTGAACTGGAAATGGAAGGGATATCAGTGCTAGCCAGTTCCATCCTGGTTTTTGATACCTTTGATACTGTTGATTCTACTTTCACTAACTGACTGTTCTTCTGTCATTCAGCTGCTCTGACAAAGATGCTCGGCAAGGCTTGTGTACTCACGCCAATGAGGCAGTGTTGGCAACCATGGGTGAGTTCCCTTCTTTAATGCTTCTCCACCAGGGGTGTTCCTCCAGATGTTCCCAGGACATTCCAGTCCATAGCGCCTGAAATTCAAATTTGTGAAACTCAGACTTGAATTATTCAAATGCCCTCTGAGCAGAGCAAAACGCCTCTAAGGATGAACATCAGTCACAGACATTCATTAGCCTATGTGGAGACTTTTTCCAAATGACACTTTCGTCTGAAGAATAGTTCTGTTTTCTTTCATCCCATACTTCATCCATTGGGTTCTTCCCATTAACGATACTCTTCTTCACTGTCCCCTTTGAGTTTAGTTGAAGGTGGTTGACTGGGGTAATTGTTTCCCACTGCAGGAGTAACCTGTCAGCATGGGGGTGTAAGTCACCTTATTACAAAGTTCCTGATGCTCCTTGGTTTGCTCCTCAGGGCCTGAGTGGGAAGAAATGTTTGGTTTCATATGAAGCTGAACAAAACCCTCTGTTAAACCTTGATGTGCTGATATTTTGCTTACATACTTTTGTATGGCTAAACCCCCCACATCAGGTGTTACACCAAGGTCAGAATTGTCCAGTGAAAGTTAAAATGAGTGCATAAATTACCTTTGGTGTTCACTTTCAGGAGAAGGACTGCATGTCAGCTACATTATTGGAGGTCTTCTCAGCATCTTGTTTATTTTGCTGCTTATTGCTGCTTTGGTTATATATAGGTAAGTTATCTTTTTTTTCCCCTCTCCTAGTCAATAGTAAACTCCAGGGTTGTAGGAGAAGAAAGCTCCTGGAAGCACCTAATCTTCCTTTATTGTCATTTACAATCCTTTTGTTTGCTATTGGAAGCAGTGCTTGATGATTTTATTTGCAAGGCTTGAATCCTGTGCAGCTGAAGTGTTGGGAATATACTTCTATTATCTGAAGCTTTATTGGCTAAATCTTCTGCAGAGAGCTTATGAGTTCTGGACAGGGATGTGAGGTAATTCATATCTCAGTAGAAGTATGAGCTCAAGTGCTTTCTGCCAGATAACTTCACCAGTTCCTCTCAGTATAGCTGTTGTGGTTACATGGCAGTGCCTTGCTGTACTTGTAGCTTAATAAATGGACTAGTAGCTGAAGAGCCAGGTGAAGCCAGCATTCTCTCTTTGAGGGAAGTGAAGATTACTGGAGCTTTCTCTTTGCTGAGCACTCAGGACCTTTGGACACTGGCAGTAGGGCCCTGTGTCTTTTCTGACAGCTTTCTCTCTCTAGGCATAACAAGTCCAAGTTCACGGACCCTGGCTTGGGGAACCTAACCTACAGTAATCCCTCATATCGGACGTCTACCCAGGAGGTGAAGATTGAGTCTGTTCCCAAACCAACCATGTACAACCAGTTGTGCTATAAGAAAGAGGTAAGAGCTGCTACTAAGGACATGGGAGCCCAGTTCCAGCTGCTGTTGAGTATTACAGGCCTCAGTATGTGAAAACGTTGCAACTTGTCAGCATTTACTTCTGGGACACAGGAGAGCAGCTTCAGTGAATTGTTCAGACTGGCATGGAGATCGGCCAGCAGCACTTCTCCCCCAGTGAGCTGTAGTGAATTTGACCTGTCTTTTAGTTATCTGCTTCTTCCCTATTCCCACAGTGTCTTGTATTTAATTTACATTGGGTGCTGGCCCTCAAAGTACATGAGTAAATTGGAATTGTCTTCCTTTGATACAGGTCTTGGTTACTGACTGTTGTACCAAGGTTGCTTTGGACAGTCACCGGGGGAAACAGGCAGCCAGAAGGGATTTGGTAACTAGAATGTGGCTCCTGGCTGCACGCTGCCTGGAGGGGGTGGGATAGATTAAAAACTGGAGCCCTTATTAAACAGAGCATTTTGAAGGCCCTTCATGCCACAGGATGGAGAGGGTTTAATAGAATATCTTGCATCGCTTAGTTTCTCCTCTCTTTTCTCCTCAGAAGCTTTCTTATCACTCAGATAGCTTCTCATCTTCCCTCTTCTGATTTCCGTCCACATCCTCATGTCAGGTATCACTACTCTGTGTGTTTGATCCTGCCTCCCTCACTCAAGCTCTGTTGTGTGGCTCAAGCGTGTCCCATACTAATTGCTGCTTCTTGGTTTCCCCCTCCCCCTGCTTTTATGTCCTTACACCAGCTCTACTACATATCAGGAAAGTATAAGTAACTCTCTATGGCAGATTCTTTGGTCTGGGCACTCTGTATGTGAGATTTGAAAAAGATAATTTCTGTAGGCCTATTTACAATAATCTGTTAGATCACTTAATTCCTCTAGCAGGGATCACAGGAAGATTTATGCAGGGCAGAGTTTTCCCTGACTTGTTCTTTTTAAGTGGCTATCCAATAGATTTCCCAAACTTTCATGCCATTTTAGCCTTATCTTCAAAGGATAAGCCAGGCGTATTTATCTGGGAATCTAAACCCTTTCCAGTTTTCTCTTAATTATGATGCTCCTAGATATACCCAAATCTATATCTCCCCACCCCCTCCATATCCCCCTTGAGGACAGATCAGATGTTCTAATGCTCCTTATTTGTCAGTGAGGCAACTTAGACAGATTTCACTACTTTAATCTCAGTGTGGTCCCTTTAGCCTCTGATCTTTCCGCTGTTTCCCTATAATCTCCCTCCCCTCTATCACTGTGAAACTCCAACTCAATGGTGGTATTCCATCCAGCTGTGCTTTCCTGAGAGGCAAATCTAGAATGACTCAGATGTAAATATACTGCAGACCTAGAATTGATTCCCTGCCTACTTTTACCATGACTTTTTCTGTCTATTTCTGCTTCCTGTTTTGGTTGGTGGGTTTTTTCCTTCCTTTTTAGGCTCAGTGTTCTTACTCGCTGCTGTCAGGGAATATGTATATTTGAATTAGAAGAGCGAACTCATCCTCATTCCCCTTGCATGATTTGAAGTCTTAGGGAGTTTGGAATAAGCTCTTGCAGGAAAGATGCATCTAGGGGTAGTAAAGAACAGAAGGGAAAGTTAAAATGAGTTCTGCCATTGTGGCAGTTAAAGCCAATGGCTGTTTACATGGAGGTCCAGCTTTTTGTCTGCTTCACTGTCTTCATTCCAGCTCTGCATTGCTCTTTTCCATCTCTTTCTATAGATGTATCTTTTTTTTCATTCATGTCTCTGCTCCATAGACTGGTCCTGACCACAGCTACACTAAGGAGAAGATCAAGATTGTGGAGGGGATATGCCTTTTATCCAGTGATGATTCTGCATGGGATGACCTTAAGCAGATTCGGAGCTCTCGAGGAGGGATCCTCCGGGACCATGTCTGCATGAAGACAGACACGGTCTCTATCCAGGCTAGTTCTGGTTCACTGGATGACACCGAAACTGAGCAGCTACTACAGGAAGAACAGTCTGAATGCAGCAGTGTTAACACAGCAGCAGCCACTCCTGAACGGCGTGGCTCACTCCCAGACACAGGCTGGAAACACCAACGCAAGCCCTCCACGGAGAGTGAAGTCTAAAGTACATGTGACTTTGGAAACACTCTGACCCTCCCTACCCTCTGCTCTGCACAAAAAGGACAGGACTCTGCCTGCTAGGCAAGGAAGGGCACAGAGACCAGCCTTTCTGATGAGGGGCCCTGAGACTGTGACTGCCTTTCAGCAAGAAGCCTGGGCAGTTGTGCTGTTGTGGTTGGAGAGGGAGGATGGGTGGGTTGGAACCCAGAGACCCTTTTGACTCATTTTCACTGTCTGTGGTTTATTTATATGTTCCCTGTTCCTGGAAGCTGCCATGTTAACTTTTGCAGTGACTCCTCTGCCTGAATCTGGTTCGGAGTCCGTGTTTCCTGGCAACCTGCAAGTCCTGTGCCATCCAGCTCACGGTCAATGCCCATGAAGAGAGCAGAGCTGCCTCATTGCTGGCTCCTGGTCACAGAAGTACCCCATGTCATTCCAGCACTAGCAGCACTCTTTGAGGCTTGGTGTTGAGGGGTCTCTGACTTGAGAGAGGTCTTGGTATAGATGGGGTATCCTTTGGGGGCTCAAGAGGACACTGACACAGCATGAGGTCACCTTTTAAAGGCATAAAGAGGGTAATCACAGTTGCCATGACTCCCTCCATGAGAGCATCACGGCTTGCTTTTACATCTGCTACTGAAAACTTTAAGGAATGCTCAGATTGGAGCACTGTGTCTATTGCTGGCAGTGGACACTGCTCCTGTTCTCCCCTCTTCTGTTAAAACATGTTTCTGCTCTGGAAAAACTAGGCTCAGCAAATGGCCCTTTCAGAACTGTTCCCTGTGGGTACTGGAGTCTGAGTGCTGAACTTCAGGGAAAAAGAGATTCTATTATTCTTAGCTCTACAGAGCTAATGGGAGGAAATGGATCTCAGCAAGACCTAAAGTCTACTTGTCTTTGCATAACCCTTACATAAAAAAAAGAAAATCTGCCAGGTTCCCACTAGTCCCAGTTCTGCAAGGTCTCAATTATCTTGGCTTTTAGGACCTTTGACTACCATAATAAGGGCAAAGAGAGAATTCCTAGGTTGAGTCTTTCCCAGGAGAATGCTCAGTGCTGACAGCTAGGAACTGCTTTTTTACTGGGCTTGAGCCCATTTGACCTAGAATGGGAGACAATAATCAGGGAGCTGCAAGGGCCATTTTACATAGTTGTTTATCAGATAGAATTGCACTTTAAGTTCTTCTGTTACCACTAAATAGGTCTCCCTGCCAAGTAATTTTTCCCATCAGCTGCATGAGCTTCAGTTGTTCTCTGGCCTTCAAGGCCTTTACCCTCTAGGGAATGTCATTCTACCCTTGCAGCTACAGCCCAGCTGCATTTGGAGCTGGGGCTTGTGTGCTCCCAAGGACTATTGCCACCTTTTCATATTCTCTTGTCATCTGTTTGTTCAAAAGGAAAAAAGGTAGAGAAAATATCTCTTGACACTTCTTCAAGAATGAGCTTTATATTAACCCCTGGAGTCACATGGATACCATCATGGTAAAATAGTAAGCATGAAGCCAGATACTTGGAAGCAGAAGTTTCCAGTGAAGAATTTATCACTGCAAACTCTGTAACTTCTTTATCACCTAGAAAGAGGTCAAGTACATTCCCATCCATGGTGTAAAGAGAAGCAAAACATACACTAGGGGTGTGGTTTAGAGGTAGGGGGAGGGTGCATCTCCTGTGTGATATTTTTCCAGCTGGTAAAAAAAACAAAAGGAAACTCATCCTACTCTGCTCTAACCTTGTTTATATACTAACAGGCTGGCTACCCCTGAAAAACATGACAGTTGCCAGTGGGTTGGCTGTACTTTTCACAGCAGAGGTAGCTTTGCAGAAAGGGGAAGGTTGCAGCTTCAACCTGGCTAGGTGACTTGAAACTCTGTCTGTAACTGCACCATTGGGCTGACTGGTGTATATTCCTGTGGAAAATGAACTGGAGCTAAGGCTTGGAAATTTCTCTGTGTAAATGTGGGATTCTTCCTTATTCCCAGAGGGATTTATTTTTATTTTTTTTTAATTAGATTTTTATTTAATTATTTATTTGACTCCAGCCTGGGAAGCATTGATTTTGTTGGGCAGAGGCACTTTTGGATTGAGGTGTTGACTCAACTGGGAACTGAGAAATGAGTGTCTATCACTGACATGGACCTTGCCCGTCTAAGCTGCCTCATGCAGGGCTAACACCTGAGGGCTCAAGTGTAGTCAGAATTGATCTGAACAGAAGCCACGTGTAGGGGCAGGGGCATCAGGGCTAGGACTGAGAAGATTGAGAAAGAAGACTCTTGACATGCAGGAGAGCATGGTTTCTTTGGGTTTTGGAATGAGTCACTTTGGGGGCTTTTTTGCCCCAATAGCTTAGTGAGCACCAAAACCATGAGGGACGGGGTGAAGGGAACCATCTGCCCAGACCTCTCACTTGAGGTTCAGTCGGCCTGAAAAGTAATTGCTGTCCGAGTCACAAATGTGGAATGGAAAGGAAGAACACAGTCAGTCTTTTCAACAACTCATGGTGCTTGTGATCTCCACCTTGATCAATATTCTCTGCTGCTTCTTAGGAGGGACTCCGCACACTCCAGCCTAACAACCATTCATAACTGCTCTCTGCTCCCTTCCTCAGATGATTATGGTGAAAAGGAGCAACATGTTACACAGCCTGTCCTCTACCAGCGAGGTGGGCAGAAATTAGTGCCCCAGCGAGATGCTGCCTAGGGGTTACATCATGGTTCCTGTTCTGGGGAGAGAGGACCCTCGTTGCACTTAGGATATTAAGAATGTAGAAAGGCTACTGGAGGAAGATCTCTTGAGCACTGATTTACTATGTAAAAAGCAAACCTCTCTCCTGTCTGTCCTGAGCTAACGTCAGTGATTTCTGTGTGTTCCTGTGTAATGGTTTTAACGTTACTCACTGGAGACATTGGACTTTCTGGAGTTATTTAACCACTGTGTTCAGTATTTTAGGGGTTGATGATAATTTAATATAAATTTAGCTTTTCTTAACCATTCTGCCTGGCTTTTGGTTATGAATCATGCATATTATTTGGACTCTCCTTTGAAAGAGGAGACCATTTTGCACAGAACTTCAATTTTGCTTTCTTTGAGAGGAGCAAGAAAGTAGGAACAGATCTGGGTTCTTAGAATAACCTGGTTGCAGCACACACTCTACCCCTTTGACTTTGAATGAAGGGCCCAATATCTGCAGTCACTTTTGCAAATTCCTGCATACACGTAATACCTCTCACTCTGCCCCCACCTTGCTTCTTTTCCTTTTTTTCCCCCATCCCATTTTAACATGGAACAGCAGAAGAGGATGTTTTTTGGAATGTAATAGGACTGTAGAGGTCCCAAGGCTCTGCCCAGTAGAAAATAAAGCTCCAAAGAGCTGTTTTTTCTATCTCTAATGGGTTTTGTTCAAGCTTCTCTTGCATTTTTGGGGGGGGGGGTTTGTAACCAAGAGTTTAAATAGTGCAAATGGCTGATGAATGAATGAAACATTCACTAATAACACACTGCAGTACTGGTGCTAAGCTTGTAACACATTCTGTCACTTTCTGATGAAAGAAGTATCTAAAACGTTTTAGTTCTATTCCTGCCCATTTCACAGTTGAAGCACAGTGCAAAAGTTATTTCAGTCAGGTCATGCAAAAATACAATCACCTCACTTTTCAGAGAACTGATGGTGCTTACACAGGGTGGTGGGGGAAGATGGCCCTGTCCGATTAATGGCTCTCTGCTGTCCCTTGTCTTCTATTCCGATTACCCCTAAGAATTTTCCTTCACTTGCTTTGGCTGAAGTGAAGAAGCAAAGGAGGGAAAACACACTGTACTCCAACACCACACACTTCACAGAAGGGGTCCGGTGGGAAGGGACCACAGCGGGCCAGCCAGTCCCACCGCCGGGCTCAGGCAGGGTCATCCCGGGGCACAGCAGGGCATGCAGGCAGCTCTGGAATATGCTCGGCAAGGGATACCCCCCGCGTCCCCGGGCACTGTGCGGCACGCTGTATGGCACACTGTAGTGTCACACAGCTCAGCCCCCCGCTGTCCCTGGGCCCTGTATGGCACACACTGTATGGCACACACTATGGCACACACTGTATGGCACACATTGTGGCACACACTGTATGGCACACACT
>VXBX01007240.1:32768-45932 GCA_013400415.1 Scytalopus superciliaris
GCTCGTGGTTGGTGGTGTCTCCGCGGGAGCTTCCCTTCATCGGCAGTCCAGGCCGGCCTTCTAAAGCACATCGCATGAGACTTTTCGTGCCTGAGCCTTGTAAACACCTTGAGGGATGAAGGAGTTTGCTGCTTACAGGCAGGGTCCCACTGACACCTTTCACTCCAGCCGGCCATCCTTAGAATTATGTCAGTGCACACAAACTTGCCCGTGGGTTGCCCTTTTCCCTTTTGCCCTTCTCTGCTCAGTAAGACTGGCTTCTCTCCAGGCTTACCCATGCAGTTAGAAATTGCTTCTGCTCTTAGCTGTAGCAGAAGGTCAGTTTATTTTGCACTGTCTCTCACTTTTAGGTGCATGGAAAAAAATGGACCTAGTTACTTTCAGATGCCATGTATTAAAACTTATTTTTCTAGAGACATGAAGTATTTGTTTAGCTTCTCAATAACTTGCCCTTTATGCTATTAAAATTTTGCTGAGTTGAGCTAGGACATACGAGCTAGAACAGGCAAGAGAGAATTAAATGCAGTTTGTTCTTGAATGCCATTTCATTCCTGCTGAAGCAGTAGCTTCTCAGTTGCCATCTACTCCTCAACCTGCAAAATGACTTTTTAGCATGCATTTGTCCTTTTTTTTTTTTTTAATCTGTTATTCTGAGGTGTTGCTATTCTTTCTTCAAGAGTCTGTGTATCTTGCAACTTCTAATTCATCTATCTATTGAAAATAGCAACCTTGAAAATTCTATGAAATTTTTATTGCCTAAGCAGCAAATAATCTTCTGTGGGTTTTTTAACCTTGTTCCTTTGTCTCTTGTCAAAAAATATATGGACTGAACCTGAAAAGCACATACACAGTTTTATTGACTGTTCTTCTGACTCTTTGCTGCTTTTGTAGGTATCCATAATTCAGGATTGTTAGCTGAACCTCAATTTTCATTTTGATTATATGGAATTTGCTAAAGCAATTGCAGTAGTTCACTGACTGATTAGACTGTCATTCTTAGATTTGTGTGTTCTTTAAAATACTTAGTGTGACCAGGTGTTGTGTAAAATAAAAAACTGCATTATGATTGCTTGAACCTTTTTTCTGAGCTACTTTATGTTGTATCTAACAGGAAGATGTGGCTGGCAAAATCGAAAAAACGTGCTAGGTTAAACTTCTAAGAGATTGAAGCTTCATCTTTTCAGAGCCAAAGAGAAAATATGACCCAAAACTGCCATTAAACAAATAAAAATTCTTTCTGCTGGGAAAACTGGGAGCTGCACTGGCAGAGAACTGTCTGCTGAGAAGTATAGTTTTGTCTGAAATGTGATATCCAGCTATATAGTCTCCAAGTATGTGCCCTACTGTATAGGAACATTTTCAAGAGATTTTTCCTTTAAAAAGGCCTGTCTTAATTTCTCAGAACTTACTCTTGACTAATATTTTTGAGAGTCTTTCAAAATACAGAAATATTTAATGGTATTCTTGTGCATCACTAATGTTCAATAAGTAAAAGTGAATATGAAGTAGACAGTCAGTATCAATAAACACCTGGTTTTGTTCAGCATAAAATGGCTTCCTAGTTTGCCATTCTATGTTTTTTGTAGAAAATGGTCTGTAAGCTGACACTTCACAGTAAAATCCAGGGATATGTGATGCATGTGTGCTTCAAAAGAAAGCACGCTTCAGAATGTTCATGATGTAAAGACTTGCCTTAGCAGTACCCCATATGAAGTTGTAAGGCCGATGCTATTCAATCCTCAAAACTGTAGCAGGAAAACCATTTACTTAGAAGTTGAGTAGGAGCTGTTTGGGTAGTGCATGTTTAATCCAAATTTTTATGTGTTGACACAGTCTCTTAATGTGTTGATAATTTTTTTTTTCCGCAAACTTACATTCAGTTGGGAATTTTACTTTTGAAATTACTGCATTTGTGCTGCCTTGTAAGTATTTTCCACTCTTGCCACTTTTTGTGTGATCTCCTTTTGAAAGATCCTATTCTTTCCTTCATGGTCTTCATTTTCTCACTGCTCCATAATATAAAAACTTGCCCTGCCAAGAACTGTCAGGGAGGATTTGTTATTCATCTCCATTGCAGATTCATCAGCTGACTTGCTTTCGGAAATGTTGCGTTGATGACTTTAATGACAAATGTCTCTCACAAAACTTACTTTGATAGTTCAGTCACTTCAGAGGTCTTGTTTTCTGGTTTCAACCAAAATGAATACTGTTACTGAAAGACTTAAATCTGTTTGTTCTGAATTGTGGTAACAAAGCTATGTAGGTCAGACACTTCGTTGCTGCAGATTCACTAGTAATAACAGAATTTAGCTGTGTTATCGTGTAATGAGGCCGCTTGCTATTTGGATGCTGAAATAATGACTTGGGGTTTACGTGTCTTTGCAAACAAGCATTTAAGAAAAAGCTTTTTGTCAAATGTGGGATACTCTGGCCATACATAACCCAGTGACTTAATTGAAAGGAGAAACAACAGTCTTTTATTCTGGTAAATGCAGGATGTAGACAGTACAAAATCTTGGCATTAGGACAGGCGTGAGCAGTGATGAAGCTAGAAAGAGTGGATGTTTAAGAAGGAGGTTTCCCTCTGTGACTGTGGAAAAACTTCTGAGAAACTGTCTGTTCTGAGGGGATTTGTAAATTACTGAGGGGAGTATAATTTTATTACTATTTTTAGATGTCAGATTCAGAGCAGAAGATAACTTAACCCATTTTGTAATTGAAGCAACCATTGTAGATGTTAAAGACTAAAAATAGTAGGGGAACTGAGCTGACCAGACTGAAAAAAAAAAAATAGGTGAAACACTGTTTCATGGTCATTCAACTCCCTTCCCTGTCTGTCTCATTATGTGTGTTCCCTCCCAGGTTGAGTGCATTGTGATGTTGGGAAGGGAAATCCTAGGCCCTTTTCCTCTAGATTCTGTAATGTATTGCTAGAACTTACACGCAAGAGGTTGTACTTTGTGGCACTGAGCTGTTATATACGAGTAAGGGTAAAAATAATTGTAAATCACTATCAGTCTTGCAATGGACAAGCCTTTTTAATAGAGTTGCTTCTAATTTTAGGGTTTGAACTGATTTGAGGATTGTAGTAAGGTAGTCACTGTCCTACAGTAAGATTTTTTTTCCTTGACAGAACAGATTTCTGCAGATAAATAAATGTTTCTTACTATTTTTGATGTAGGAAGCTCATGCATCTGCTAGTTTTCTAAAAGAACAGGGTGTAAATGGCTATTCTGCTGCTGTAACTGTTCACACCAGGTTATTCCTGCATCCTTTCCTAGTTGGGTGGTTTGAAATACTTTTGACATGAATGCCATCTCATTTTTGCTTTTGGAGACAAATCATCACAGTCATAAAGCTAGATCTGTTTAATCCCCTACCTCCATGGTTGTCAGTGTATTGCTTTTGAGCATTGGGTGGCATTTTTTCTTGTTTTGTTTTGGTGTGTGTTTGGTTTTGTTTGGGTTTTTTGTTTGTTTAATAGGTTAAATGCATTGAATTTGAATTAAGAGGCTGTTGACTTATATTTAATTTTGAAACCTCTCAGTAGATTGAAGGAGGGGATAAGAGACCAACTGAGAGGTTTGGGCAGAGAAAATGAAAGCAGTAGAACTTCAAAAGAGTTTTAAACAGATGAAAGCAGGATCCATTGCAAAAGGCTGATGGAATTAGATGCAAAATATTTCGTAATTCACTTGTCCTTTTGACGTCTTACGATTGTTTGGTTTTGGTATGGCCTTTCAAATCTTAAGTTATATTCTCATTGTAACTTATAATTCTGAGTACTTTTTTCTTGCCAATTCCTGACATGGAGGAATGGTGTGACTAGTATATGGTCCAGAGCTTTTTCTCTTTACATACATAAGGTGAACATTAAAAAAGGTAATGATATGGAAGTAACAGTAGAATGGGCTTTCGGCAGCCTTACTTCTGAGTACCTGGCTTTATATGTAATGAGCAGAGTGATGCTTTCATTCCCAGTGGTTTACAGTTCTTTGGCCCACTCAACAATATCTTTTTTTGCTTTAAAAGCAGGCTTCTTGGTACCACTCTGCTGATGTCAAGAAAAATAGCCACATTACTGTTTGTGATGAGAGAGGAAATGAAGAGGACAAACCATAATAATGCTTGGATATGCTTGTTTATATATGTAGTCAACTTCTGTTCTGACATTGACTCTTGTTTTAGTGCCATTGGGCAAATAAATAGGTTTATGCAATTATAGTGAGAAGGGTATTTACATCCACAGGAACTTGTAAATATTTAAGGTAACCTTAGTGTAGTTTGGTGTGGATGTGTATTGGTGATTGGTAGGGGTTTGGGTTTCTTTTGCTTTTTCTTTTTTAATTATTGGAAGGTTGGGTTGTTGTTTTGTTTCTTTTTTTTTAAGTATTGTCTAACTAATCCCAGGAAGGAATAAAGTATTGTTTTTATTGTGGGCTGTTGCTAGCCTAATTTTCCTATTGAGTTAGCTGTATGTTAGTGTTGTATGGCTGACAGAAGGCTTTGGAGAACTTTCCTACATTAATTTATACCACTGAAATTACACCCCTCTTCTAGGGATTAATTTTCTGCAGACAACCTCTGAGTATTAGGTGAAATACTTTGTAGTCTAAAGTATACAGCTTTGCTGGCAGAGGCTGAGTTTCTGTTAGGAGCATTCTCCTAGTGTTATGTACTTATATGCCTTTAGTGATAAATTGTCTATATTGGCTGGTTTATAGAGTTTTGGTCTTTGTGCATTCAAACTGGTGTGCTGAAATGTTACTCCCTCTCTGGTTTACTTTTGTTTGTATAAATAATGTTGGGAGCCCTGTTAGTGCTGCTGCTATTTTCATTTTGCTGACCTCCCTGTGTCAGGCATGTTCTCTCTTTATTCTCTGAGCTGCCAGGCTACATTGTACAGTATGTCTGAGATGGGCAGTAAGCCTGAGATTTCATCTCTCATACTCTAATGGTCAGTATTCTTATTTTAATCAAAAGGGGAAGGGAGGGGGGAAAGCACTTAAACTAGAAGGAGTAAGGATTTCAGCCCTACACGTGGCAAGACACTGATCTCTTGTTGACAGCTGTTGAAGCTGGCTACCTTAGAATTAAGGCAAAAAATTAGTTTTGTTCTTCTCGAAGTAACTGTTCACTTCAGTTGTGCTGTTTGTAAAGTTGTTACAATGACTGTCCTTCCACTAGCACCCAATTATTTTTTGACACTGATTCATGGCACCTGTTGCTGAAAGCACGTGTCAGTAAGAGTCAGTTTTCTAGTGTTGATGGGAACTCATTTCATTTTAGTGCCTTAATCATAGTATGCTCTTTCTGGAACTTAGATGAGGTTATACTCTGCATTCCTTCTCTGTCTACTAAAATTTTCACAGATTTAGACTTTGGGTGTCTGAAATACTACGAATTGCACTGCTCTCTAATCTTTAATGTCTTCTAGTAGCTTTACAGAGCTAACAAAATAGTAGTCTGGTCTTTGTAGTGTGTATCTAAATATAGTTACAAACTTGGGTTGCATATTGGCAATGAGATTTGCTACAGAATTGTCCTTTTTTGTTGGTTGGTTTGTTTGGTGGAGTTTTTAGGTACAAGTATGTACGTACCCAACATGTACTTTTCTGTTTTCTAACTTGTCCCTCTCTCCACAGGAATTACTGTAATTATAGAGAGAGCCTGACTTACAATGGGGGACGACAGTGAGTGGATGAAACTGCCCATTGATCAGAAATGTGAACACAAGGTAGGAAATCCTGTCTTTGGATTTGGCTTACTGCGTATCTCTGCTTGTGGTGATTCTGTAGTGCTTCTCTATCTAGATCACCATGGTTAGGTAGTCTTGACAGCTGCATGGCCTGCATATTAACAAGTCTGAAACTGCATCAGTCTATCCAACTCAGAGGCTGAATAATCGTTATTAAGCAGATTTTAGTAGGGTTATCTTCTGTATGGTGTAAGCTTGTGTGCTGAAAGATCAGTACACTCATTCACATGGAGAAATTACTCATCTCTAGCTGAAACTATTGTTGGGCTCCCACCTCCTCATCACTGGTACTTAGAACTTTTGAAGAGCAGTGGGGAAGACTGGCATCTCTCTATCCAGATCATTCTTGTCAGGAGAAAAACAAGCATTTTGTCCTCTTGCATGTTATTCGTATAGACATTGAACAGAAGTCTGCACGTGCCAGCTTGCTAACCATACTTTCAAATAGGATTGAAAAACTTCGAGAGATTGGTGAATTAATATTTGTACTAGCACAACATTTAAATGTCCAATTTCTGCTTCTAGCTGTGGAAAGCCAGATTAAATGGTTATGAAGAAGCCCTTAAGCTCTTCCAGAAGATAGATGATGAAAAGAGTCCTGAATGGTCCAAGTATCTTGGATTGATAAAGAAATTTGTGACAGACTCCAATGCAGTGGCTCAGCTGAAAGGACTGGAAGCAGCACTTGCTTATGTTGAAAATGCTCATGTAGCTGGGAAGTAAGTAGCCTTTCCTTCTGCTCTTAAGCTGTTAGGACAATTTAATGTGCCTCTTTGAGAGCGGCTGCACATAAATTGTGCAGTGGCCACTAACAATTCTGATCTCCCCTGTGGAAAGCAGCAGGTTTTCCTTGTAGCTGTCCTCCATGTGCATATTAACTTGTCACAAATTGCCTACAATGTTCTAAGAAGCTGTTAAAGGCAGTAGCAAAAACTTCTGAAATGGCAAAGAAAGTGAATCAGTAATGTGGTGGGGTAAGGGCTGGGAACTGGAATCCCTGTTCTTTGACTAAAGAAATGTATCTGTACAGGGAGCCTTTTTTTCCAGGAGGCTATTTGTGTAATTCATACATGAAATAAAATGTAATTATGTTTGTGGTGTTGCATCCAGCCTAAGCAATATGAATCTTCATTTCTTCATGGATATTTTTTAGTACTTCCATGTTGTCTAGCCCATGAAATAGGCTTTAATCCTGAGGGTGACATAAAAGCACCTAAGAGGCTAGATTAGTGCTTTGGTCCCCTGACTTGGTGACCTGATAAAATGAATAAAAGTCTTATTACAAAACAAATAAACCCCAAGCTTTATTTAAAAACCTAACAACCTTGCAAACTTCTTGCTTTAAAAGTGGTGTAAGTAATTGAATTTATTTGAAGCTTGGAAATACATGTGAAATCCTGTGCTGGGGTTATCTAGTGATGCAATACTCTAACATACACGATTCCAGGACATGGCATTTATTTGTGAATCTCAACAAGTGCGTGTTAATACCCTTTTGAGAATGTCTGCTATTCACTGGTGTAGTCTGCTATTAGAAACATGCTAACTATGATCTGCAGAAGTTCTTTTGATTAAACTAGAAGTTGAAGTTGTCCCTTACAAAAGGTTATTGCCTTCAAAGTTATCGTAGGCTATAGTCCCTTTTGTGTGAAGAGTTGCTGGGTTTTAATCAGGTTTTACTGTTGGGTGTGGTTTTTTCTGTGAATAATGGTGTCAAACACTTAGTTGACATAAACGTTCCAAATGTAATACTCTCTCATCTTTCAGGACAACCGGAGAAGTAGCATCTGGAGTTGTAAATAAGGTGTTCAATCAGCCAAAAGCCAGAGCCAAAGAGCTGGGTCTAGATATATGTCTAATGTATATAGAAATTGAGAAAGGGGAGGCAATACAAGAAGAATTACTAAAGGGTCTGGACAACAAAAACCCGAAAATCATAGTAGCATGTATAGAGACACTGAGGAAAGCACTCAGGTAAGCTTTTAGTTCGTGGAAATTTTCTTTATGGTTTTCTTCTTTCCTTTTTCCTCACCCCAGCAATATATGGAGTCTAATTTACTGCTGAAGTCTTTGCTATACCCTTGTTATTGTTGAATAGGCTGCATCTTTCCTGAACTGATACTCTCTGACAACAACAGTTAAGAGCATCATGGGTTCTCTTAAATGTGAGGATTGTCTGTGTTTTACAAGCCTCATCTGGATATCTTTGATTCATGGCAGCTGTTTACCAAACTTCCATTTTCACAACAGACCTCCAAAAGAAGGGCAAGATTAGTGTGTCTTGTTCCAGACTGTGAGGCTTTTCTTCTGAATACCTGAAATAAAGTGAAAACTAAAATGTAATGTTTTTTTTAATTAAAAACACTGTTTTCCTCGATAATGTATGTTTAGTTAGGTACACAGTGTTTGTTTTTAGAAGAAAGCTTAAAAAAAAAAAAAAGGCAAAAAACCCCCACATTGCACACTAAGCTTCCATTGTCCATATAATAATTACAGAATCACAGAATGTGCTGAGTTGGAAGGGACCCACCAGGTTCATCAAGTCCAACTCCTGGCCCAAGAGTCACACCATGTGCCTGAGTATTGGCCAAAGGTTCATGAGCTCTGTCAGACTTGGTACTGTGACCACTGCCCTGGGGAGCCTGTGCCAGTGCCCAAACATCCTCTGGGGGAAGAACCTTGTTCTAATATCCAACCTAAAGCTCCCCTGCCCCATCCCAAGTGCAAAATTTGGCACTTCCCCTTGTTGACCTTCATATACTTGGTAGTTGCCCGGTCCTCTTATTTATCGAGATCTCTGCAGGGCCTCCCTGCCTTTGGGGGAGTCAACAGCTCCTCCCAGTTTTGTGTGATCTGCAAACTTGCTTAGTATCCCTGCTAATCCTGTGTCCACGTCATTTGTGAAGATGTTGAAGAGCACAGGGCCCAAGATGGAACCTCATGGAACCCCACTTTTTTAAAAAGGAGAGCTGATAATGCTCCCTAAAAACCAAATCCAATTTAAGATGAGGTATTATGTTTCAGTAATATTTATTTTTTTTCCACGTTTGCTGCCTTTGAGTGAAAAATACAGGAGCTTTGTTTTGTAAAATTCTTATACTTGGTGTATATGCAATTCACTGTCCATTAGGGTTTTTTTCAGAGGAAACAGATAATTTTGGAATTAATGGATAAACACTTTTCTGAGTAAAGTAGCTCATGTGAAAATTGTATAATATATATATAGAGTGCCTTATGGTATGTATCTTTTGGAGGACTTGCTGAACATATATATATATATATATATATATATATAGATAGATAGATAGTCCTTGTTAAACTGTTTCAGGATTCTGTAAAAAGTCAAAGCATTGGGCTTAGCACGTTACCTGTGTTTTTGCTAAGTGAAACTACTGTCCCATATTTAAGAATGTATTTTAGCTATTTTAAATTGCCTAATCTAGTCAAATGTCCTTTCAACACTGCAATGTAATTAGAAACCTGCATAACCATCCTCAGTATCTTTCAACTACCCACTCCTATAAAATGTGCGGCATCTGCTTTTTTTCTTATGTGCAGTATTTTATTGTCTTTGATGTTAAAATCGAATTCTCTCCTGGAGCCCTATGGGCCTAAACTTCTAGTTCTGAACTGTGTTGCTACCTAAATTTGACTTGTCCTCTGACGGGCTTTCTGCATTGATAACAAAATTTGTCTATGTTGTACCTAGGTGGGTAGCTTGAATGCAGAACCAGTTTAACTTCTGATGTTTTTTATCCTGTGCTAAGGTTTCTGTTCTTTCTTGTATTGTTTAATAAATTAAATTATATGAGTTAGATAATAAGTTTGTACAGCACTTTTCCCAATATATTCGCTTTTTGAGTCATGATAGAAAAGTAAAAATCTTGGGCAACTAACTTGTTCATATTCTGCATTTAAATTGTGTTGCTTCCAATATCTCTTTTGAAAGTTTTAATATTTATTATTTTTCAAACTAGGTATGGCAATACAGTGATGTGAACTAGAATTTCTAGAAAGTGAGACAAATTTGAGTTCTTGAGCAGCCTCTTTTACTGGCTTTTTCATGTGGAACTTGATTGGAGGGAAGCATAAGAAAAAGTTTTTCTTGATAGAAAGGTTAATTCAGAATTCTGAAGAGGAAATGCTGCTTAATCAAAACAGTTTGTTGCTTTTGAGGTGGTGACGATGTGATGCCTTAAATATAGCAATTAACTTTACCACAAGTTTGAAAAGAAAGTTCTTGTGTTCTTCTGTTCATTCCTCAGTGACTGAAATAGGAAGTTTTGTGTATTAAGTTCAGCAGCACATAGAATCTACTGACTGGGGAAACTTGGTTTATGTGTCCTTCCAGTGGCACATATTTCAACACATGTTTTCTGTGAAGATGACCCAAGCTCACTATAATTATCTGGTCCAACAAGTAGAAAAGTGACTAATGCTTTTACTGCAGTTTGCCTCCAAGGATAGACAAAGGAGATTCTGTTCTGATTTAAAAAAAAAAAAAAGTAGGTCATACAAATTTTGGTCTAAGGACAGCTTCTTTCTTTTTCTTTTTTCTCCACCCTTTTGCCCCCTATCAGGGGGGCACATTTAAGCACCAGATTGGATTAAGTGCTTTGAAGTAATTTTAGAGGCCTGGTTTTGTAATTCCAAGATAGGTGTGAAAGACAATTTTGATAGGGCAAGTATTCTTTAAATTTTATAGTAGCTCAGTAGCATCACAAAATAATAGCTGTAATAATGATTTGAGTAAATTACACAATGCCTAAATGTGCACTGGAAGACTTTCATAGATTGTTTTTTAAAAGTGAGTTATTATTTGTGAATCACTCCCTGGTTCCTACTGGATGCTGATGCCATGTGTTTAACTTTCAGTGAATTTGGTTCAAAAATAATCTCACTGAAGCCAATCATCAAAGTATTGCCAAAACTTTTTGAATCTCGGGAAAAGGCTGTTAGAGATGAAGCCAAGCTCCTTGCTGTGGAGATCTACCGTTGGATAAGGGATGCTTTGAGACCTCCATTGCAGAACATAAATTCTGTTCAGGTAGGCAGAAAGTTCTTCTATATCCAGACATTTGGTAGAACACTTTTGTGCTCGCCCTCCCTGGTTTGGTGGTGTTGGGCCTTCTAAAAATCAAAGCTGGAATGTACTTTTTAGTTGCCTGTAACTTTGCCCAAAATGTTTGTAATTCTCTGTAAGGAAATCATAACAATGGTGTGTTGCTCTGAACATAGGCAAAGTTGTGGGGGGAAGTGTGGTATTAAAACTGAGAAGGGAGGTTGACTAGTAGAATGGTTGCCCTTTTAAAGGACCCCTGCACTGAAAGTCTTCAAGTCAACCATTTTCATTCTCTGTTTTCTTTTTCCCTGAAATTTTTTCCTCTGTGCCTCCTTTCATACTTGTTGTGATGGTGCTCAGGATGTGACTGTTCCACTTCAGGAAGTGGCATTGCACTAGGGTAGAACATTCCATTATTTTAAACTTTATAAATTATTCATCCTTTCCTCCTACCCATTTCAGTTAACTGTGTTCAGGTAGAAAGCAGTAGCTTGCTGTAAAAAGGCATGGTTAAAAAAACTTAAACTGTTCCATCAAAAATAGCTCGGCATGTTTGTTTCATCTTAGTTGTAGTATGTAATAATAGCATGGCTGTAATGGAGATCTTCCTTCATGCTCAGCCATCTTTATTTCAAAGCCTCTACAGAGGGGCCTCACCATTCTGACTGTTCTACAGTTTGTTCTTATGTAAATGCTTTGCACTGATAGTATTCTGTTCAGTGGGTATACTTAGACAAAAATCTGCTGAACAGTGAATGTGAAGGGGAAGTAACTCCTTTAATGGCAGAAAAAACTTGAAAGGTAGTCCTGTCTTGACTCTGAAATGGGAAAATTGTATTGACTGTCTTTTCTTGAAGTATGTGCATGATGTCTCCAATACGATGATTCTTTTTCCTTTTGGCAGCTAAAAGAACTGGAAGAAGAGTGGATCAAAGTGTCATCAGCTGCTCCCAGGCAGACCAGGTTCCTGCGTTCCCAACAGGAGCTGAAGGCAAAATTTGAGCAGCAGCAGGCAGTTGGAGGGGATGTAGATGGAGGTAAACTATTCAATCTCAGAACTCCATTGAAGAGTGTATTACTGTTGCATAGTTTATGAAAGAACATCTTAAATTGTAAAGAGCTTGTACTCAAACTGCTGCAAAACATATGGGGTGTCCTATACAAGACATGTCTGGGGCAGAACCTTTATATGAAATAGTATCTGTCCTTTGAAATAGCAAAATTGCAACTGCTGGTAGCACTTCCCAAACACTGAGCCTTAGGTGGTGCTCTAGCCAAAACTTTTTGTCACTCTGTGTTTTTCTCTCCTGGTTGCAGGAGGTGATGATGAGGAAGAGACGGTCCCACAGGTAGATGCATATGAGTTGCTTGAAGCTGTAGAAATTCTTTCCAAGCTTCCCAAAGACTTCTATGAGAAAATAGTAAGCATAAACTTAAATACTACCTGTTAATTTTGTGACATGTGGAACTGATGAGTCTTAAGACTTGCAGACATTCTGCAATGTGTGCTTTAGTGCTGCATGGATAATAACAAACTAGTGTAAATGAAAGATACACTCATAAATAAGTCTCACAATTGAATTTAGCAGCAAGAAAGCTGTAATTTTAAGGAGCTGAAGTATGTTCTGGGAAAGGACTGTGCTTTTTATTTCATTGTAATTACTGATGTTGAAGTGTAGGGACATCTTGATTCTCTCAGGATGGAATTAAGATTTTTAATCTACGGTTTGGGGCAATTATGCTTCTCTAGAACTGTTCACATTTATAGGTTAATGTAAATTATTTACTCTGCAGGAAGCAAAAAAGTGGCAAGAAAGGAAAGAAGCTCTAGAAGCTGTTGAAGTGTTAGTGAAAAATCCCAAGCTGGAATCAGGAGACTATGCAGATTTGGTGAAAGTTCTCAAAAAGGTAATAATAAAACCTGATGTGCTCATATATATTTTAGTATCTTTTTTGTAATTTATTTGTATTATAGTTTAACAGTTACACTTGAGATAATACTCTTGAGTAGAAAACTATTAGTTGGTTCAGTGGTAGAAATAACCCTATCAGTGGCCCACTGACTATGCTGAGAAATTCTTCCATGTCTCTGAAACTTGGGTTTTCACTCTTTAAGGTTGGTTATTTGTTTTTTGTTTTTTTTGTTGTTGTTGTTATTCAGGTTGTTGGAAAAGATACAAATGTTATGTTAGTTGCTTTGGCTGCCAAATGCCTTGCTGGACTAGCTACTGGCCTCCGAAAGAAATTTGGACAGTATGCAGGGCATGTAAGTAAGAGTATGTACTTTTTTGCTGATTCTATTGATGCTGGACACCTTTTTTCTTTCCTTCCCCACCCCCCCCCC
>VXBX01007240.1:50304-97664 GCA_013400415.1 Scytalopus superciliaris
CTATTGCTTGGCAGATTAAAGAGTGCGCTGAGAAGGTAGAACTGGTTTATGGTAAAAAGACAGGAGGAGCTGCTGATAAAAGAGAAGGCAAGGCTATTGCTGGAAAGACTGCTGCTCTTCCAGGGCCTGGGGGAGATAAAGAAACAAAAGATACAGCAACCAAATCAGGACCTCTGAAAAAAGCATCTGCTGTGAAGGTAAGAGATACCCCTCCACTAGGGTATCACTACCTTTTTGCAGGAGTAGGTGAGTCTGTTAGCAAAAAGAATTTGGGATTTTCTGAGAATGTATTTGATGAAATCTCCATTTTTAATGATACAAACTGTATTGTCACTTATGTCTTAACACCAGGTTTTGATTTTGAAATAGTGATAAACCACTGGAGGGGTTCAGAGGAGCCTCAGATGTTGTAACATCAATGTGCTCTCTGGTGATATAGTAATCCTTGGCTGAAGTCAACATCTCTTCTTGTAACTGGCAAGGTTACTAATTAAGTATTGGGTGTTCTCTTCAGCAACATTTTTAGTGTGTTCCTTTGTTTATTTTTAAATAATTTGAACCATTAGCCTATCTTTCTTGGAAATTTTTCTTTGTATTTTGAATATTGACTTAAGTAGCATTGTAAGTGGTCTTTGTAATATGCTACTTATTTCTTCGTGTGGATTCCCTGGAAGTGACTAGTAGAATAGCTCATATTTTTTGAAATCTGTTGATACTCTGGTACCCTCAGAAAGACAGTTGCAGTTTAATATCTAATCAGTATCCATAGGAGAATATATAGATAAATCCATTATTTCCTGAACCTTCACAAATACATTCTTTCCCATTTCATCCTTCATTGTTTCGTGTGTCCATTTTTACTGTATGTATTTCTTAAAACCTGTGGTCTGAAAGCAACATTAAATAAGCTTTAGCAGAAAACTATTTCTTTGCCTGTGGCTGTTGTACCACTGAAGAGACATATATTCTCTTGACATTAGAATATGGAAGTGTGGAAAAACAGCAGTTCTTTCTGATACCTGAACTAGAGATGTGTTTGATCTTTGGCTAACTTATCCATTATCTTTCTAGACTGGGGCCCCACCGAAGAAAGGCAAACCAGCTGCAGCTGCAGGTACAGGAGGTGCTGGGGCTAAAGGCAAGAAGGGTCCTGAGACCAAAGAAATATTTGAATCAGAGCTGTCTGTGAGTATTTGGTTAATCAGTTCTTCAGCTACTACAAAATTTTTCACTGAAGTTGGTCTGGGGTTATTTGTTGGTGGTGGGTTTTTGTTTCGTTGGTTTGTTTGGAGGGCTTTTGTTAGGAGCAGAGAAAGAATATGGATAAATTCATAACTGGTGAAATGGATCTTTGGTAAATACACTTGTTTTTCAGGCTGACGTTGGTAGCAGGCCATATGAAGAAGTAAGCAATAAATCACACTAATGTAACAGGGTATATCATTACCTCTAAACTAGGAACAAATGAAAAAAGTCATGATATGACTACTTCATATGCAGTTTAGGATACATGATTTGCTGAAAGTGTCTGGCATTAAAAGCCTGAGAATACATCATTCTGGAGTTTACATGGAAATCTGCAGTGAAACACAGCAATAATTAACTAATGCAAGTCTGTTCTGTGCTGTTTGTGTTAAGTTACATTTCAAGAAAATTACTCAATTCTGCATGTTACTTGAGCATCTGCTTACCTTCTAGGTGGGAAACCAGGTAAACTAAGGTATCTGTAGGTCAAACAGTAACAGAAGGAGCTATTAAAGCTTTGCTAGGTGTATCTGCAAGTTTTTTTGACTTAGAATGAATAATTTCCATTGTGTGTCCAGTTTATATTGCTAGTTATGCAGTGGACAGTGAGTATACAGTTCCTGAAGGTGATACAGACACCAGGGAAAGAAGGGAGGTTTTTATTACTAAATAACTTAAATTTTCCATTTTGCTAAAATGGAGGCAGAAGATACCTTCTCCTGTCCACCTTCATCAACTACTGATTCATTGCTGTCAGTGTTTGTTTCAGACTTGATACAAAATTATCGTGCAACTTTTGAGTTACCTCTGCTTGATTTTATAACTTAGATAGTTGGTACTCAGGCTTATTTTTGATGTGTGCACAATTTATCATCCTTTTGGGGGATTACATAAGGCCCTTAAACTATAACCTATTAAAAAAATCTTTTAACTTACAATAGAACCCTTTTCATATTTTGTAAATGCATCAGAGTACAAGGGTCATTTCAGTATATCACCTCTCCTTAAGGCTGCTGCCCTCCTCTGAAGGGAACCAGTGGGGTGTTAATCTTGTTCTGATCTGTCTGCAGATAGAAGTATGTGAAGAGAAAGCTGCTGCTGTCCTTCCGGCTTCTTGTATCCAGCAGTTGGACAGTGGGAACTGGAAAGAGAGGCTTGCCTGCATGGAAGAGTTTCAGAAGGTATGTTTGTAACAGTTCATAAGATATGCAGGTAGGGAAAACAAAACAAGTAATAGTTTCTTCAGCTCTTCAGGCCTGGTAACTCTCCTGAAAGACATACTAGTAGTAGTGGTATGTCAGCACTTCAGATGGATCCATAGCAGTAGTGGAGTAAGTATTTTAGGTTAATGTGGATAGTTATACTTTTGTCAAAAATACTTGTATTTTGATTGAAAATACTTAGAGGTCTTTTTCAAACTCTAAGTAATTCTAAAGCTTGGTCTCAAAGATAACCTTTTATTTAAACTAGGTTTGCAATGACTAGGCCAAATCTGTTGCAAATAAGTTCCTGCTGTTTGTGTATTAGGCAGCAATTGATTATAATAGTTGATGTTTGGAGTCTTATACAATATTAGCAATCTTCACAGTGGTGGAGAGTGCATGTAGTCACAAACAAAAAAAAAAATCACGTCATTCAAATGGAATCCATCAGAAGATCTTTGAGCGTTCACATTCAAAAAGGCTTCAGTTGTAGATGTACAAGTAGTTCATACTGCTACACCATTACAGTTGTGACTGAGTTTTAATATTTTAGTGGAAAAAGTAGCTAACTTCAGTTAGGAAATGGTGACTGGCTGCACTGAAATGCTGCTGCAGAAGCCAGCTTTATTCAAAAGTAAAGATGTAGCAGTTTCAGTTGAATGAATAAGTAGCAACAAGTAGAAAACAGTTATTTAGATTACATTCAGGCTTAGTCTCTGCTGTGTAGTCAGTGTTTCAGTGTGAAAGGTACACAACATACTCCATCTTAAAGAAAACCAACTTTTTGAGGGGTTTTGAGGATGGTGTTTGGAGTTTTTTGGTTTTTTTTTTTTTTTGGTTGTGTAAAATTCTCAGAGCTGAAATGGCCTATAGTGGTTGGTAAGGACATTTTTTAAAGAACATACAAAGTGTAATGATGTGAATGCTGTAGTTTAAATGTTGACTCAGTACCTGTAAATGAGCTCCTTGTAAAAGTGGGTCTTGTAGTAAGGCTCTTAAGGTAAATTCTTATGCTGAGAATTTCTGCAACTTAATTCAGTATTAAGAAAGTATTTAGGAGACAGTTGAGAACTTCGGTTTGAGTTTTGTATGATTTTTGACTCACTGTCTAACTTAACACTTCTCCTTTAGGCTGTGGAGCTTATGGAGAGAAGTGAAATGCCTTGCCAAGCTCTTGTAAGAATGCTAGCCAAGAAACCTGGCTGGAAGGAAACAAACTTTCAGGTAATGCATTATCCTTCAGTAGCTAATGGTCCACTTTTTGCTACTTATTTTAAGTTATATTTCCATCTAAAAGGCTGTAGGTGCATATATCATTGGTGACAGTCACAGCACCATGGCCACAGTTCTGTCTGTATCAAGGAGAAATACAAACTTTGAAATTAGGTTTTATTTCTGCTGACAGTTGAGACTTGGATATCTTCAAACATCATCTCTGGATGTTTGTATGTACATGTGTGTGGATTTATGTATGTGTGTGTATAAGTTCTAATAATGGCTTCCCAGTTTTATTGTGTATATATAAATATAACAATATGTAATTTTTTGTGTATAATCACACAGAAACATAAGTATGTATGAATATAAAATGTGTCTGTATATATTTATCCATAAAGCTGTATAATTTTATCTATCTATAGTTAGAATAAAAATATTGCTCTAAAATACACAAAGACATGAATAACTTTCTTGCTGTTGTGGACCTTCCAGGTGATGCAAATGAAGCTGCATATAGTTGCACTGATTGCACAGAAAGGAAACTTCTCCAAAACTTCGGCACAGGTTGTGCTGGATGGTCTTGTAGACAAGGTTGGTGATGTGAAATGTGGAAGTAATGCAAAAGAAGCCATGACAGCAATAGCAGAAGCATGTCAGTTGCCATGGACTGCTGAGCAGGTGAGTAAGCACCAAAGGTGTTATTTCAGTAAATAAAATCAGAAATATGTGGAGTGTCCTTTCCATCTGAGGCGTTAATCCTAAATCTTTCTTTTTCTCTGTTGCTTGAAAGTTATTTGTTTGCTCTCAAGGTGGCTTCTGAGGTACAAGTTAAATGTATGTTCCTCCAAAAGTGGAAATAGAATCGTAGTATGGTTCAAGTTGGAAGGGACCTCAAAGATCATTTAAGTCCTTCCCTCTCTGCCATGGGCAGGGATACCTTCCACTAGTCCAGGTTACTGAAAGCCCCATCCAGCCTGACCTTGAACATTTCTGGGAATGGGGCATTCACAGTTCCCCTTTCAATTTAAAGCCATTCTCCTTTGCCGTATCACTGCATGCTCTTGCCAGAAATTTTCTGGTGAGCTTCCCTGAAGAACTGAAAGGCTGCAATAAGATCACTCTGGAGCCTTCTCTTCTTCAGGCTGAACAATTCCAATTTTGTCAGTGTTTGCTCACAAGATATGTGTTCCATCCTTCTAATCATCTTGGTGGTCCTTCTCTAGACTTGCTTCAACTGGTCTGTGTCCTTTCTTTGCTGGGGAACTCAGAACTGGATGCAGTACTCCAGATGGGGTCTCTGAAGACCAGAGCAGAGGGAGGAATCTCCTCCCTTGACCACGCTGCTTTTGATGCAACCCAGGACACCATTGGCTTTCTGGGATGCAAGTGCACATTGCCAGTTAATGTCCAGCCTCTCATCCACCAGCACCTCCAAGTCTTCCTTGGCAGGGCTGCATTCTCACTCTCACTCTTCCCACCAGCCTCTTGATAGCAGAGGTTGCCCTGACCCAGATGCAGCACCTTGCAGTTGGCTTTGTTGAACCTCATGAGGTACCCATGGCCCATTTCGTGAGCTTGTCCAAGTCCCTCTGGGTGGCATCGTGTCTTTCAGGCACATTGACTGCACCACACAACACTGTTCATCTCACCCTTGCTGAGGGTGCCCTCAATCCCTTTGAGTCATTGATGAAGACATTAAATAGTACTGGTCCCAGTATGGGCCTCTGAGGGAAATTCATCACTGATGTCCATCAGGACTCTGAGCCATTGACCACTACCCTCTGGATGCAACTGTTCAACCAATTCCTTATCCACAGCAATCCACCCATCTAACCCATCTCTCTGCAACTGAGAAATACGTTGTGTGGGATCATGTCCGAGGCCTGCAGAAGTTCAGATAGATGATGTCTGTAACTCCACTGATGTCACTCCATCACAGAAGGCCTTCTATGGTGGTTGGTCAGGCAGGACTTGCCCTTGGTGAAGCTGTTGTTGACTGTCTCAATCACCTACCTGTCTTCCATGTGCCTTAGCACAGCTTCTAGGAGGATCTGTTCCGTGATCTTCCAAGGCACAGTAATAACAAGTAATCAATCAGTATCTCTTAATGCTGCCAGAGCAGGCATGTGTCTGTAATAAAAGTGTCTCTCACTGCTTTTAAGTACTTCAGGGACTTCTGGTTCACCTCAGTTCCACTTTTATTCTACTGCAGCGACATAATTGCTTTTTCCTCCTGTCTTACTCCAGCTTTTTCTGTTCACTTGCAATGTTCTGGGTTTGGTTTTTTTTTGCAGGTGTCTTCACTTCTTTATTACAGGGCACTGTCCTCTGGTTTGCCAGTGAAGATTTATACTTTCTTCTATTCCAGGTTGTGGCTATGGCCTTCTCTCAGAAGAATCCTAAAAACCAGTCAGAAACTTTGAACTGGCTTTCAAATGCAATTAAAGAGTTTGGCTTTTCTGGGTAAGTCTTTTAAGTAAATTGCCAAGAGAAACTTGAATGAAAATGTTTTTAATCTAGGACAAAGATTCTGTTCTTCCTCTGAACTCTTGTTCCTTAAACTCTGATGCTAGCCATTAGGTGCTATTCTAGCTCTAATTGTGTAAATCAAAGTATCTGACATAATTAGTGGAATAGGATGTGATTACATTATTAGATGCTTTATTCATCACTTAACCTTTTCTGAGGAGTATTTTTCTTAAGGTTCTACAGGTGTAGGCAGGGCAAGGGGCTGTGGTACTGCATTTCTGTTATACTGCTTGAATACACCTGCACCTAGGTGGTTCACTATGTTTTATAGTTAAAAAAAAAAACAAAACCAAATCTGACAGCCTACAGAAGAGTACACAGCAGCATGCTTATTACTCTCTATGGACGATGTTTTGAGGTTGATAACAGGGTGAAGGTTTAGCCAACAAAACAACCATTAGATCTGGCACTGTGTGAGGGTAAGAAATGGGTTCTCCATCAGAACCAGGGATGGCAGTCCTTAATTTTTAATCAGTCTCTTAACTGAATGTGGTCAAGCATACGTAATACAGTGTACTGTTGAGAAGGGAATTTCTAAGCAATGAAGACTTCAAATATAAATTTATTTCACTACTTGGACAGTTACAATGCCCGATTGAATGTATTTTGCAGCTATTAAATGGATAGTAACATTCATTAAGTCTGGAAAGTAAACTTTTCTTCAGCAAATTCCCCAAAAAGTGTATATTTACAGTGGGGTAGTCTGTGTGTAGATATGTTACTACAACAACACTTTTTGAGACTGCACAGTTGGTATAGAAGGTTCAAGAATCCAAACTTTGCTTTGTTTCTCTTGTAAATTTCTCTTTGAAATTTGCGCCTTTTTGTGGGAGATCCTGAGCCTGACTGACAAAAGAAACCCCACAACAACAGACCTTTTATTATGTAGCCATGTTTCAGGTGCTTAAAATTATTCTAAATTCATTCCTCAGTATTTCAGTCCTAGCAATCATGTAGCTGATGTATGTAGTTAAAGAAAATTTCTAGCTGTAATAATAGTGTACTTTGATATAAATTATTTTATGTTTACTGTATTGATTTTCATATATAGGCTATTATCCAAACTGGTCTCTTTCAGTAATTATTTAAACAGCTGCTATCTACACTGTACCTGTGATGGTATTTTATATGTGCAAATATCATCTGCATGTAAACAAATAGTACAAATCTGTCTCATGTATGTTTTTCTCTAACATGATGATTTTGTTTGTTTTCTGTACTGCATTTTGTTTATGGGAGAAATCTTTTCCCCACAGACTGAATGTCAAAGCTTTCATCAGTAATGTGAAGACTGCTCTTGCTGCAACTAACCCAGTGAGTAAATTTAGAATGTTAATTCTGAATTATTATCAATATTTAATCTGAAGATTTGAGCAATTTTGTCCTTTTTCTGGTAGGCTGTGAGGACTTCTGCCATCACATTGCTGGGAGTAATGTATCTTTATGTGGGAGCTCCTCTGCGAATGTTTTTTGAGGATGAGAAGCCAGCCCTTCTGTCCCAGATAGATGCAGAATTTGAGAAGGTATGAAGTGTAACTCTCTTACTACCAAGTGTCATTAAAACTACTTTAAAACTTCAGTAGCTGGAATCTGTAGTAATATTGTGGTGTAACATGAGTTTTTGTAAGAGACTTTTTTAAGGCAGTGCATAAAAGCTGCAGTGCCATTATGCCCAGCTATGTCAATTCTTAGGTTTTTCATTAAGAACTTCAAAAGTTCCTGGTTTTGCTTGAATACTGATGTTTTAGAAGTCTGTTGTCCTGAGCCAGTACATTTGTATCATGCAAGTTGGTTTTATTTTATTTGGTTTTATTTTATTTATTATTTGTAAAGTAACTGCTTCTGATTTTTGTGTTGCTTGCAGATGCAAGGGCAGACAGCACCAACTCCAACTCGTGGCATTTCCAGGCACAGTGCAGGAGCTGGGGATGATGGTGAGGAAGAAGAACAGGAGGAGGTTGGGAATGACGTTGTGGATCTCTTGCCAAGAACAGATATTGGGTAGGTTTGAATTCTGCAGCCTGAAGACACACTTGCACTGCAGTTCAAAACTTTGTTTATAAATGCTTTCTAAAGCAGAAATCTGTGGTGTTGAAGCACTCAAATACTAATAGATAGATAACTAAGAAAACGGGCTTTTGTCTACTTTTCTCTTGCAGTGATAAGATCACAGCTGAATTAGTGTCTAAGATTGGAGATAAGAACTGGAAGATCAGAAAGGAAGGTCTAGATGAAGTGACAAGCATATTAAATGAAGCAAAGTTCATACAGCCAAACATAGGAGAACTTCCAGCTGCTCTGAAGAGTCGTCTCAATGACTCCAATAAAATCTTGGTATGCTTTTCAAAATGCTGTTTCAGCCATTGCCAGCTTAGAACTTCAGTTATTTATGATTTCTGAACCTTGCTTATTACTTGGTGTAATGCAATGTAATGAAATTAACAGGTGGAAAACAGTGTACTATGTGTTTCTAAATCATATATTTGCGTATTTTTATAAATATTTGCCTTTTTTATTTAAAAAAGCCTTTGAAAAAAGGAAAATCTACCTTTACTCTGAGTGTCATGTAAGCAAATCTTAAAAAAAATTTGAATAATTGCTTCACTTGTGACAAAAGTGAATTATCCCTTGTTTGAAAATATTTTTGATTGAAATTTAATTTGCTCTGAATATGGAAGTATTCTTTTTTTTTTATTTGTGTGATGAATTCGAAGTCTGAAACAGATGTGATTAAGCAGATGTTCGGAAGTAAAAACCTCGGTATGCAGCAGTGTTACTTTTCCCCATATAACTTGGAGTGTTTGCACACATGCTTGTAACACTGTTTTATTTAACACCTTTTTTTCTTTAAAATCTCTTTTTCTTTATGTGCAGGTGCAGCAAACACTGAGCATTCTTCAGCAGCTAGCAACAGCAATGGGCCCCAATATCAAACAGCATGTGAAAAATTTGGGGATTCCCGTCATTACAGTCCTAGGAGACAGTAAGGTAGGACAGTTGTCAAGATCTCTTTGCTTTTGGCATGTCTGATCTATGCCTGAAAATAACTGTTGCTGTTTGGACTTGCTTTTGAGAGATGGATGGCAGTTTAAATATTTTTTTTTTTAAGTTCTTGTCTGAATGACAATGTATAATTCAAATATTAATTTGTACCTGAGTATATATTCTACTTGAGATGTATTCTCCAGCTTGTAGCTAAACCCAGTCAGTGTCATAATTTGGCGTTTCAGTGAAGTGTGGTGACTGGATGCCTATTTCTAATGCTAAAAGTACACAACCATAGACACTAAACAGGTTTGTCTGGGAGAGATGCTTGTAGAACTTAGAGCGTCTCACTGTGCATTCCAGTATACATTGTTGTTGTCAGTGTGTAGGAAGCATCTGGGTAGATAGATGACACAACTGCCACTGAAGCTTATATAATGTCACTGTCGAGTTTGTCAGGATGCCACGTCCAAATCAAAGCTAGGACCATGGGAAAGAGCTATTTGAAGCAATGAGGGAAAGGTTTGGAAAGGTGCCAATGTCTTGTGCCAAAATTCAGGGGCAATTATCAGAGGTGGCATACTTCAGCTGTCTCTACTCTGAATGTGAATAGGAAAAAGAGCAGAAGCTGCATCTACCTGTCCCAAACAATGGAGGACTAGGACTGGTCCTAGGCCTGGATAAAAAAAACCCTTCTGGTTCACATTGTTTTTCTCTGAGTCTTTAAGAGTCTTCAAGAACTGAGATTTTACTTGACTGTTGAATTGCTCTTTTATTCACCAGTTATTCTGAGGTAACATACAACTCCCTTTATGGAGTCATAGAATTGTTTAGGTTGGAAGCAAACCCATCTAGTTCCAACCCTACTGCCGTGGGCAGAGACACCTTTCACTAGAACAGCTTGCTCAAAGCTCTAGCCTGGTACTTCAGTTTCAAGTCCGTGGTTTAAGGTTAAGACTAATTGTGATTAACTTACAGTGTTACTAAAATGCATAATACCAACATTACTTGTAGGAACTATAATGCTGACAGAAGATTGTATGTTCATTCAAATGTTTTCACAGTAATTTTTTTAAGTATGACAAGTGCAAGATTTAACTAGTTGACCAAAGTTATCCATCTTTTGAAGATGATAGTCCTTTTTACACCCTACTTCAGTATGTTTATAGTGGACCCAGTGAGCAGTTGAGAAAATTCAGCAACTTGTAGCATGAGTGAAGACAAGTGAAATTTGGGTGATGGGAACCAAGGTCTTGTCAGAGAGGCTGATGAGCATCTGTTTATCTGCAGCACGTGATTTGTTTCTTTTCCTCAATGAGATTGAAGATGGGACAAGTTATTTGCAAGGATGCTGCACCCTTCTCGTTTACATATATTCCTGGGTGTTACTTCTACACTTAATATTTATTCATACTAAACATAAATGAGACTCTTGCATTACCAGCTTTCTTCAGTAATTTGTCCTACAGAAGAAGTCATATATGGAGTCATGTCTAGACTGATAATGTTTTAAAGAACTGTGATTGTTAGGTATTCCATCTGGCTTCTTGTAACTTCACATAGCTCTTTGAAAAAAGGGTGCTGCTCTAAATTTTGCTTGGGAAAAACACTCAGTGTAGAAATTGGTAGGAGTTAAAGGGCTTTCCCTGTTCCTGACTTGACTTCTGCTCATGTGTGTCCTAAATAAGAGTGTTCTAATAGCAGGCTCCGTGACCCACTTGCCTTGATTTATGAATGTGCTGTCTATTTTAAGCATTACGTAAATCACTATTTTTTAGCTTGTTCGAGAGTCAGACTCCCAAAAACCTTTCGTTTCTCAAACTCACTTTTAAAAAGTTACAGTAAATGAGTATAATGTCTGTTTTGGTGATTGCTGCAGTTGATACCATCACTAAAACTAAATTCATCTGCTTAGACTTCTCAAGCAGTGAATAAAAAGATCTCAAAGCCCATGATATGAAAAATTTTTCCTTTCATAGGAAGGATGACTGTTATCTTTTCTGTTGTAAACTTCTGACTGTTCTTTAGGTTTATTCTTCTTAAATCTTGTTCTTGCTGCAGAATAACGTTCGTGCTGCTGCACTAGCAACTGTGAATGCCTGGGCTGAACAAACTGGCATGAAAGAGTGGTTGGAAGGGGAAGACCTGTCTGAGGAGCTCAAAAAAGAAAATCCTTTCCTAAGACAAGAGGTAGGCTTCTGTCAAGTAAAATTCTTGTGTCTAATCATAATAACTTATGTGCTATAGACTGTTCATCTGTGGAGACTGAAATGACACAGTGCTACAGTTACGTGAAAAAACAAGTAGCTGTGTCTCCGTGCTGACATAAAATTTTAAACCCTCAAAAGGCTAATAAGCTTTCTTCCTGCATGATAGTTGTCATTCAGAACTTCAGTGCCTCTGAAATGAAACTTTTGTCTGTTTTGATTAGCGTTTTAAGTGCTAGTGTGTTTTCCTGAAATTCACTATGGAACAGAACTGAAGTGGAGGCATTAAAAAAAGCAGCTGAAATTCTGTTACTTTCAAAAGGAAGAAACAGCCTGCACAATTTTAAGAGACTAAGCTTCAAGTTTTACAATAGCTGTGTGTTAACATACTGTACTCAACTTTTTATGTTTGTAATTGCTGATATCAAAATTGGTGTTGGTTCTGAATGTTTGTCTGGAGAAAGTTTGGGGTAGGTTTTGTCGTCTTACACAGAGTTATGCAAGGGACTACTATTCAGTCTTGTGGCCTGACAGAGCACTGTGAGCACTTCTTCAAAAACTTTTATTTTAAAACTTTCTTTCAGCTTCTTGGTTGGTTGGCTGAGAAGTTGCCTACCCTCCGTTCTGTTCCTTCTGACCTACTCTTGTGTGTGCCTCACCTGTACTCCTGCCTTGAAGATCGAAACGGGGATGTGCGCAAAAAAGCACAGGATGCCCTGCCATTCTTTATGATGCATCTTGGCTTTGAGAAGATGGCAAAAGCCACTGGCAAGCTGAAGGTATTTCTGTCACAAAGATTAGATAATATGACCTTGAGTGAATATTAACAAGTCACATTCACAGTCTCATGATGTGCTGTCCTGAGTCATGTAAGCTTGTCTGCATCAGTATTTTCAGGGGGACTGAAAATAGTATCAGGAGGCTGTGAGTTAGAGCTTTCTCTGCTTCAAAAATGATTACTGCTGCTCCAAGCTTAGCACAAGAGCCAGATAGCTATTCACTCTGCTTTTCTTCTGATTAAAGTCTCCAGATACCTTCCATACCACATTACTGTCCCCACTGTATGCTTTTGTGCTCATACTCTAAGATGACTTCTAGCATTTTGGTCTGGCTTATGGACCCTTGAGTGGAGAATAACTGTAGGGTATTCATTTGACTTCACAGGACCACTCACCTAGGACAGATTCCTCCTTCACATGTTTCCCCATAGATCTTGCAGAAGAAACTTAATAAAAAGGTGTTTTATCTAAGAATATTATTTTAAGATAAGTGTCCTGAAAGATGCTAAACAGAGAATGGCTTGTTTCAAACTACAATTGGTTTTCCTTGTCTGTAGCTTGTATTGAAAAAATTAGTGATAGTCATTACTAACTTTATCACTTCTTTTTTCACCTTTTTGTTCTCTAGCCAACTTCCAAAGACCAGGTACTGGCCATGCTTGAGAAAGCCAAAGCCAACATGCCAGCCAAACCAGCTCCCCTTGCTAAATCATCTTCCAGAGTGGTAGGGGGAGCAGCTCCAGCCAAATTCCAACCTGCATCAGGTAACTTCTCTTACATTCTGGGAAACAGCCCAGAAAAGGGTGGGTTTTGAAGCTTTTTGACATTCCAGAGGAAGAAACAGTTAGCTGAAGAAGAGCATAGTTAGGGTTACAAAGAACTGTGTAATCTAGTGAATTCTCTCTGCAGTTCTTGTCTTTCTAGCGGTTGAATCAGATTCCAGTGTAGGAGGATGCTTCTTTTCCACACAACCATCTGTCAGCTGCTATTTCAAAATTTGAAAATATCTACTTGGTATTGAAGTTAAAACCCATGGACTGCAGGGGAAGGGTTTTTTGTAATATTAATCTGATTTTAATATAATATATTTTTTAAATGTTTTCACATTACTTTTTATTTAGACCGTTTCCTCAGTGTGGTTTACTCTGGGGCTACCAGATTGCTTGTGCTGATGCAAAAGAGGGTAATGGGATTAGGGGACAAGAGATTTGAAGAAGTAGTTCTGCCGTTGTCTCTGTGCTGGGCCTAGCTTGCCTGCTCAAACCAGGTGCAACTACAGCTCTAGACCTTAGCCTCAAAAGTACATGTCTGTGTTTCTAAACTGTTTGGAAAATTACAAATTTGCTAACGTATTATGATCTTAATTATGAAAACTTTGTATGCTAACAGGAATTCAAAAAATTCTAAAATCCTCAGATATGTAATAAGCATATTGTATCCGTGAACAGTTTCTCTTCTGTCCTAAGAACAGCAAACCAATAACCAAAAATGGGCTTAGTAGATAGCTTGAATTCCTCTGTTGTTTCTCTAGCACTTGCTGATGATTTGGGGTCTAATACCATGGAATCCAAGCCTGATCCCAAAAAAGCCAAAGCAGGAGGACTCTCCTCTAAAACTAAGGTATGGCACTTTCATTTTGTATGAAAGCAGTTTTATGAAGTTGATAGCTGTGGTTTGTTGATGTATTATAGGGAGAAGAATATAGTCCTTGAGCTCTGAAATGGCAAGTGTTCCCATATCACTTACCTAATCACGTCTTTTGTCATTATTTATTTAATTCTTACAGTCTGTATTGTCAAAAATTCAGTCTTGTGAGGAACTCAGTCTGTTTTAAATCTGCTTGGCCTCCTTGATTCTGTGCTATTGAGAATTCAATCTTAACATTACAGTTCCAATGTTGTACTTGAATATTAATTTTGAACCTGTGTATCAAAAGAAATTTGTCTCTGCCTTAGAGTATGAAGGGTAAAGAATTCTCAATCACAAGTGCAAAAATTGAAGGAATATGCTTTAAAGCATAATAATCTCAACTGATGTGTGGTTAGGTTTCCCTTTTGTGTTATAGTTGGGGGGTTTTTTTTTGCTATTAACTTTGAAGTTTGCCCTATATGTGTTACTAAAAATATCCCAAATAGTTCTACAGTTCTGTTGCCTCCATTGTCTGAAGTAGTGCTGTAGCAGGAACATTTGACATAAGTCCATAGTCATGGCTAGAACAAGCAAAACAAACCTTGAAGGGTGGTGTGGATTTGCTGAAGTCAGTGCAGTGTTCTGTTAAAGTTCAGAGCTCTGATGGTGGAGTTAAGGCCTTTGCTGTGAATGCGTTAAAAGGTTTGGAATGGTAACTCTTATGAGTAAATAGCTGTCTAACAACAAAGACTTTTCTGTGGCTTATTTACAGCAGTTAAATGTTAATAGCAATGTGTCCAAGGGTAATGCCAGCCTATCCAAAACTAGTACAAGCCTCAGCAAAGGCAGTTCCAGTCTGACAAAGAGCCAGTCTATCAAACAGGTACCACGCCGGGCTTTAGAGATGTGTGTGGATGACTAGCACACTTGGTTGAGTGGTCTGTCATATTTCACAGGATACTACTGAGCACACTGTCATGGGTATTGCTTCCACAGCAGCAGAGCACATACTTTTAAAATTCTAATCTACATTTTTCTTTCAGCTTCTCTCTGGCTTTTGTACACGTAGGCAGCATGAGGTTGGCTGGTATCTAACGCTTGCAGTTGCTGGGATTGAGGCATATGTATGGCTTGTATTGCCTGTTAATACTATGCTTTTTTCAGGGTGTGCAAGGAAAGAAAGTGCTAAGCAAGCCTAATTTGAAGGAAGATGATGATAAATCAGGTCCTATTTTTATCATAGTCCCAAATGGGAAAGAACAGAGGATGAAAGAGGAGAAAGCTCTGAAGGTGAGAAAAACTGGAATGTATTCACAAGTTTTGAAGGAGGTTTTGCTTTTTTAATGCTGTTCATTAGTTTTTAAGTTAGAATTAAGCCTGCTATGGCAGGTTTAATGCTATGAAAGTGCTGGTCTCTGTCTGTCTCTTGGATTGATTACCTGATTCTTCAGTTGAATTTCACAGGTCAATATCTGGCTTACTGTGGTATCTCTCTTCTGATTTCTAAATTGTGTGCATTTATACACTGTCATAAAAGACTTTGGCTTCTATGACCATGTATAAAGGCACAAAATTTGTGAAGTGTCATTAAGCTTAGTCAGCTATTTTCAGGTACAGTGTCAGTTCTAGGATACATTGTAAATGCTTTAATACATTTATTCTGAACAGCCCTGCATAGCTATTTGTAGGGAAATTCTATTACTGAAAAGTGCATGGTTTTTGTAACTTGTTAGTAGCTACAGTTTGTAGCTTAAAAACTATCTCTTTAAGTGGTAATTATTAAGCCTAAAGATAACCAGTCCACATGAAGAAATTTTTTTGTGCAGGAGAAGGTGAGCAAACTCCACTGCTTTTTTCCTATTACTTACTGTCAATAAGAGGACTTTGAAAACATATTCTGAAGCAGAACTAAAAGATGTGCAATCAGCAGAGTTCTTCAGGAAGAAGGGGTATTGCTTGCTTTGAGCTCTAAATGATGCCTTTTACAGGTGTTGAAGTGGAATTTCACTACTCCCCGTGATGAATATATTGAACAGCTGAAAACTCAGATGTCCACTTGTGTGGCCAAATGGCTACAGGATGAGATGTTTCATGCAGACTTTCAGCACCACAACAAAGCACTGGCTGTTATGATTGAGGTGAGTTTGGATCTGTTGTAGTAGATGATATTCTATAAAATTATTCTCTGGTGTGAAAGATTCTGCTTGAATTGAAATCAAATGGGAATTCTCTGAGGAGTCAGGAGTCATTGTTCTGTGAAATTGAAATCTAAACATATATAGAAATAATTTTCAGAGGTATGGTGAATTTGGTATTAATACTGTTTCTTGAGAGAAGGCAAAGCTTCCTCACCAGAGACTTCTCTTGGAATTTCAGGAAAGCTGTATATATGTTAAAAGTGAGTACTTAGTGTTCTAAGAATTGACCTATAAATGCAGACTATCTTATCAGACATAGCTTAGCTTATTCTTTGTTCTTTTCTTGAACAGTGTGGCAGTGTGATTGTACATAACCTTTTTTTCCTTCTTCCTTTAAGCACTTGGAGAGTGAAAAAGATGGAGTCATCAGCTGCCTGGATTTGATCTTAAAATGGCTTACCCTGCGGTTCTTTGATACCAACACAAGTGTTTTGATGAAAACACTTGAATACCTTAAATTGCTTTTCAATTTGCTGAGTCAAGAAGAGTATCACCTCACTGAAAATGAAGCATCCTCTTTCATCCCATATCTTATCCTAAAGGTACCATTTGTTTTACGGAAACTAACCTTATTTTTCATGAGGAATATAGCAGAATGCCATCAAATACTGCAGTATGTTCATTCTAAATGTTTTATGAATGGAGTTAAATCCAGCTGTCAGCTGGTCATAAGTAGTGTTCCCTAGGGCTCAGAGTCTGGGCCAGTCCTATCTTCAGCAGTGATTGGGCAGGAGTGTCAGTCTGCTGGAAGGTAAGAAGGCTCTGCAAGAGGCATCTGGGCAGGCTGGATTCATGGGCCAGCCATGATGTATTGTGAGATACAACCAATTTTTAGCCTGGAGAAAAAGAGGCTCAGGGAATTTCTTAGTGCTCTTTAAAACTACCTGAAAGCAGGTTGTAATGAGGTGGGTATTGATCTCTTTCTTGCCAAGTAGCAAGTGAATAGGATGAGAGAAAATGGCCTCAAGTTGTGCCAGTGGAAGCTTATGTTGGATATTAGAAAAGATTTTTTTCACCAAATGGCTGGCCAACCAGTAGAACAGGCTGACCAGGGAAGTGGTTGAGTCTCCATCACTGGAGGTATTTAAAAAGAAGCCTGCATGTTTCCTTTAAGAAGACATTGACCAAAAAGGACTTTTGCCTTGAGAATAATTCTGGTTTTCCTAACATTATTTTGAATGGTCAACAGTATCACGAGACTGTTTAAAATATTCTATATTTTTTCCTTTCTTTTTCCTTTATTAATTTTCCATTAGGTAGGAGAACCGAAAGATGTAATCCGCAAGGATGTACGTGCCATTCTGAACAGGATGTGTCTCATCTATCCAGCCAGCAAGATGTTCCCTTTCATCATGGAGGGGACAAAATCCAAAAACTCAAAACAACGTGCAGGTGAGAAATGGCAGGTTGAACTGGGCCTGTGAAATTGGTTTGGTTTGCATCTTGAAAAACCCACCTCAGAATGTTGGGTGAGATGTGAGATTTGCCTGCATGTGGCACTTCATGCAAATGTTTGTGTTTAAAGGGATTGGATTTTAAAGTATGTTGCCTTTTATGTGTCTTTCAAAGATGAGCAATCTCTCCGATTGCTATCAGTATTAAGATTGTGTCTCCCTTGAGTAGGCTTGTTTTCTTAGTTTAACAGTACTGGGGAGAAGAGTGACAATACTATTGTCCTGGTCACCAAGGAGATCCATTAATCTAGTGAAGAAATGTCTCTGCAGTGCACTTCTGTCTCACCACAAGTAATAGCTGTAATAAAGTTACGGTGTTTGAGCTACAAACAACTTCCTCGTTGCCTTGAAAATATCCTGGTCTAACCAGAAAGTTAAATTCTATACAGAACACAGTATTGCAAGCTCAGAATTGTCTAAACTACCTAGATACGAAGTTAACTGTAACATTCCTCATATAGAGTAATGGGAAATATTTGAAGGGTATAAGGGTGATTGACAGCTTTTAGATACTGTGTGAAGTAGTCTGGACCTGTAGTTTACTTTTATTCATCAATGTTTATTATTTATTCATTCCATAAATCACTTGTAGTGTATCTGTCATCAGCCTTGTGATTGACAATTTTCTACAGTGAATGTTCAGGTTGTGCAAGCAACACAGAAAGTGGGAGGACTCTCTTTCCACTAGCTTTCAAATTGAATGTGTGTGTATTATTTTCTTTCTTTAGAATGCTTGGAAGAGCTTGGATGCCTGGTTGAATCATATGGCATGAATGTGTGCCAGCCAACTCCAGGGAAAGCCTTAAAAGAAATGGCAACTCATATTGGTGATAGGGACAACACGGTGCGCAATGCTGCACTGAACACCATTGTGACTGTCTATAACGTTTATGGTGACCAAGTGTTCAAGCTGATTGGAAATGTGAGTATAGATGGAAATAAGATTATGGAGTTTGGGTGGTGGGTTTTGGTGGGTGAGGTTTTTTGTTTTGGTTTTTTTGGTTTTTTTTTTTTTTTTTTTTTTTTGTGAGGGTGTTTTCTCAAATCCTTATGCTTTTGTTGAGGGTTAGCACTGTTTTGCTTGTGATTGGTCACGGTACCTCTGGTTGTTGGTGTCAAGAGCATTTTGCAGTTTTGAAAATGACTCAGAGGGTCTATGGTGCAGTAAGTTATTTGATTAATCCCAGATTGTGCAATATATGAAATCACAGAATCGTTTGAGAAGGGACCTTAAGGATCCTTTAGGTCCAACCCTGGTGCCGTGGCGGAGGCACTTTCTGATAGACCAGGTTGCCCCATCCAGTCTAGCTTTGAACACTTCCAGGGATGGGGTATCCTGTTCCAGTGCCTCAGCCGCCCTTATAGTCAGGAATTTCTAATCCAGGCTGAACCTACGCTCTTTCATTTAAGTAATTACCCCTTCTCTTATTACTATGTGCTGTCGCTCTGCAGCTTTCTTGTAGGCCCTTTTTAGGTACTGGAAGGCTGCTGTGAGGTCTCCCCAGAGCCTTCTCTTCAGCATACTGAACAACACCCAGATCTCAGCCTGTCTTTGTAGGAGAGCTGTATATAACCTGAGTGTGCATAAATTAAAAACAAAATTGGAAGAAATTAGGAAAACACTGATTTTCATGGGAATTAAATTGCTTAAAAAGAGTAACTTGAGTGGATATTTTATGGAATATGATGAGCAGGGAAGTAAGGCTGCTCCTTTTTTTTTTTTTTTTTTTTTTTAGCATGACTCTTGTTTTCTCTGGAAATCATTTCCATGAGAATTAATGTTACATTTCCATTAACATTTTAGATTCCTATCTTATTTCAGCTATTGTTCAGAGTGCAATCTGCCTCCTCCTCAGCTTTGCATAGCCCATTTCCTTTTGTATTTTTGAGGTTAAGAAAAAAACTTTCTAACCATGACTTTCGAGCTTCAGTATGTCCCATCCAAAATGTAAGGGTTCTCAAGAAGGTTTCCAAATCGTAGGGATGCTGGGGAGTAGTTCTCACAAAATTGTCATGCCTACTTTTGTTTAAATGTAGTTACTGGTAATCTTTGGTCCAGTAGGTAAGCAAGTAAATATGAATCTTTGCACTGCCATAGTTGGAGCATTAGGTTGGATGATACTGTGTTCAAATTGAATTACAAGTACATTGAATGGGTCAACTGTCAGAAAGACTTGGAGTCCAGAGTGTTAAAGCACTGCCTGGTCTCCTCATAGGGAGTATAAAAACATGAGTGGGGATTTTTTGTTTGGGTTTTTTGCAGCAACATATGCAACAATTGGAAACACTTGACAGTACCATAGCTTGACTTTAAGATGAATTGTTTCTTGAAAGTGGAAATAACTGTCTTTGGTATTACAACTTGGCAGTATGGGTTAACTAGTTCTTGAAGTAATGTCTGACAGTCCAAAGGTGCTCTCTTAGGAACTGTCAATGCTACCACCTAGCAGCAAACTACCTTGGTTATAGAGAACTTCAGTCTGCAGTAGTAAGTGGTATGCGTCCTATAGGTGACCTAGATTTCTACAATACGTACAACTTGAGTTGAGTGAAAGCATTGTGTGTTACAGCTTTCTGAGAAAGACATGAGCATGCTGGAGGAGAGAATAAAACGGTCAGCCAAGAGACCCTCTGCTGCTCCCGTGAGACAGGCAGAGGAGAAACCTCAGCGTGCTCAAAACATCAGTGCTAACGCTAGCATGATGCGGAAGGGACCGGCTGAGGACATGTCCTCCAAGCTCAAGTATGTAATGACACGTTATGGTCTCTACCCTGCATAGTGTGTGTGCTAGTATCATGTCTGGCAATGTCACTTTGGTTCTTGTATCATCATCTTTGCATGTTGTGAAAATCGGCCAAATAATCTAAATCAAAATGTCTGAAATTTTTTTTGTCTTGTCTGTCTTGAAATCTTTCTAAATGGTCTTGTGCCTTTTTTCACTGCTTCTCCATGGACAGAATTATGTATCGCACTTATAGGATGTAAGTACTGCCCACTAACTCCTTGGTAGCAAGGCTCTTGTGTCTTTCAATTCCTATCCCAGTCATCCCTTCCCAAGGATGACGGGTTTGCCATGGCTAGTTCTAGGTTATTTACAGGTCTCTGACATAAACCAAAAATATGGGTTTCTGTCAAGGTGACTATAGATCAAGCTGCAGACAGACCTGGCACTTTCACATTAAACACCTGTTCAAAATGTTGGAAGAACTTCCAATGTGTTACATTAACCTTTGTATTGGTTGGATCCTGTTCTTAACTTGTTATGCTAAACATAAAGCACAGAACTGGATAAGCATGTGTGAATCATAGAGCCTGGGGCAACAGTACCAGAAACAAAAAGCTCAGAAACTATATAAAATTGATGTAATTAATTAACTAATATAAATTGATGACTGATTTGGGAGTAAAATTTGAGAACTATGTAATAGAATATTTCCTTGAAAAATCTGACATGCAGCACAAGTCATGTGCGATGCTGGGAGTCTTAGGTTTTAGAGGAGCTTGCAAGGTTGCTGTGTACATACACATCCTGTCCATCATTAAAAAAGCAAAAGAGATAATAAAAAGCCACGCTAATTTAAAGCTATATTCCATTAATACTACTGTAAACTTTACTAATTATCTCAAACCAGAGGCAAGGGGTCTTGTGGGTTACAAGAGGAAGGAGGAAGGCAAGTAACTAGTAGCTGCTCTCCTGGCCTACAAAAGTTTGTTTTGCTAATGGCTGGGGGAAAGGCAGAGGGAGTTATTAGGGGGCTTAAATATAATCAGAACTTCAAAATCTGTGCTGTTCAGAGAGCTTTAGGGCTAATGTGAATGCTGGTGCTAGTACTCTTGCTTCTTGTGTATGTATAGTAAACACCTCTCTCCTGGTTTCTATAGCCAAAATCGCAACATGGGCAGTCACTCTGAGACAACACATACAGTCCCACGGGAATTTCAGCTGGATCTTGATGAAATTGAAAATGACAATGGAACTGTCAGATGTGAGATGCCAGCACTTGTGCAGCACAAACTAGATGACATCTTTGAGCCAGTCTTGATTCCTGAACCCAAGTGAGTTTTTAGTTTTAACTCCTAAGTTAACCAGCAGGGCTGCTTAAAAACTATTTTGTGCAGCTGAATTGACTGTGCTGGTTTCTGCATTCAGACGTCTTTAGATAAGAGGATAGTGTCAGCTGATTTGAAGAGATATCAAAACAAAGGTCTGTTATGTTGTTCTGAAATCTGGAGAGCAGTTATTTCTAATGAAAAACCTGAGTTCTACTTATATGTTTTTACAGTAAAAGAATCTTGAGTTTGTAACTACCTTATTAGTGTCCTTACAAATAGTGCAATAGATATGTTAGAAAGAACGGTTCCTTCCTTGACTATCCTTTTCCCTTGTCTCTAAATCATCATTGAAATATAGCAGTTAAATGTGAATTAAAGTAACTCCAAAAAGTAATGAATCCTGTTTTCAACTGTTTAGAATCCGTGCTGTGTCCCCACACTTTGATGACATGCACAGTAACACAGCTTCTACTATCAACTTTGTCATTTCTCAAGTAGCCAGTGGTGATATAAATACAAGCATTCAAGCTCTGACACAGGTAAGTGAATTAAGGTAGCAACTACTCACACTGTACTAAACTATTTGTCTGCGAGGGTGATGAGTTGCACTGTGGTGGAGCAGTCGCGTCAGGTGACGTGGACTCTGCTCAGAATCTCCCTGATGACAAAACTAAGTGCACAGGGGCCATCTGACTCGCTTCTGCCATAGAAATTCCACTTGGAAGATGTAGAATAGACTTAATGTGTTTTTCATTAATGCTTCTGTGTTATCTTTTTGTTATTTATGCTGTGAGTTTGAAAAAGCCAGTTAGTCAGTGAAACTTAATTTTTAATGTAAACTGTTTTATAGATCATCAGCAAAAGGATTTTTTTGCCTCATAGTTTTTACATGGTTCTAGGGTGGCTTTAACTAAAAGGTTTTTTGTCCAGAAGATTTCATAAAGCTGTTAATTCCAGAATGTATAGTGTAGCAGTTAGTGTTTTCATTTGTGTACAGGACAGGATTGCCATTCTCTAAAAGATCAGTAATTGGTTGTTTTGGGATTAGTAATACAGGTCTCTGGCTACTGATTTCAAATGAAAGCTTAGAATACAAGTGCCTTGGCAAAGCAATTGGTCAGGGCAAGACTCCTACAGAAAAGTTTATAAGTTATTGTTATTTTGCAGTGTTTGCATTATGTTGACTTTACTAAAGTGTTTTGTTTTTAAATCTTAGATTGATGAGGTACTCAAACAGGAAGACAAAGCAGAAGCTATGTCTGGCCACATTGACCAATTCCTCATAGCCACATTTATGCAGCTTCGGCTAATCTACAACACGCACATGGCAGATGAGAAGCTGGACAAAGATGAGATAGTCAGGCTTTACAGCTGCATTATTGGGAGCATGATCACGGTAAGGCTTTGACATAAAAGGGCATGTGAAGAGCAAATAACTTTTGTGCAGAAGTTGCAGGAGAATGGAATGTCTGCCCTATACTTAGGTTAGCTTACTACTGAGTCTTTTTATGAAGGTTTGTTGCTAACTATCTGCTCACCAATGCACCTTTTGAGAGGGCGTGGGGAATGAGAAATTGGGAAAGAAGGCCTCTGTTGCTTCTGCAGAATATAGCCACTACAGTACTTCTGTTAAGCTCTGGTTTTAACATTCCTTACCTTTTGAGTGCTGAGTTGGCGGCCTAAATATTTTCAGAAGTCACTCAGTAGAAATAACTTTCTTCATAGTTGTGTTTTGACTGTTTAATGTTGTGGGGAACAGGGAGATGTCACGGTTAGGCAATGTAGTCTAGAGGAATCCCTGTATTAAAGGATTGTGTGCAGGGAAAACTAATACTGTCTTCAATCTGTAGCTATTTCAGATAGAGAGTCTGGCTCGAGAGGCCTCCACTGGTGTGCTTAAAGACCTAATGCATGGTCTTATCACATTAATGCTGGATTCTCGGGTTGAAGACCTTGAGGAGGGTGAGCAGGTCATCCGATCAGTCAACCTCTTGGTAGTGAAAGTTCTGGAGAAGTCTGACCAGACCAACATCTTGAGGTATATAATGAAAATTGCACAATTACTGCTTTTCTTCACCTGTTCTTGTGTGTTCCTTGAATGGCTGAGTTTGTTAGTCATTCTGTGAGCAAAAACACATGTCTGTAGAATCATTCAGTTAGCTGGTCACAGATTGTCAGGGGTGATCAGAATTTGACTGCGCAATCTGCATAGCTGGAGGCAAGATAAACAAACCAGCTTAGAATGATTCTATATGCTTTGTAGTTCACCAGACTGCCTCTTAAATTCTTGTAACATACTAGAAGGAGAGAGCTGTTACAGAACATGACGTAAACTGCTGGACTAACTTCAGTCTCTGGAGTGGTGTTCTGGGGTGAGTTGGCATCTTTTTTTCTTGTGTATAGCCCTTTGTGTAACTTTATAAATTTATTCTTTCTAGTGCTCTGCTTGTTTTGCTCCAAGACAGTCTTCTAGCAACAGCCAGCTCTCCTAAGTTTTCAGAACTTGTTATGAAGGTGAGCCTATAACAGATTTTGAACTTACTTGGTTTATCTGAATTATCTTGGCTGAAAGAACAGATACGGTTAAAAAAAAAATTAGTGGCCCTAACTTTAAATACTTCTTATAACTCTTATAATTGTAATCCTATTAGATGTCATATATAGGGGTGTCTTGTATGCCAGGACGGAACTTAAAACCTGCTAATGGTTTACAGAAACTTGTGTACAGTAATGCAAACTCCATACATAGGTGTACAGTCCCAGGCTGGAGCTGATGTGTGTTTTGTCATCTCCAATGATTGGTAGAATGAACGTGCAAATGTCTGCATTTAAAGCCATGAGTGTGATCTTCCTTTATCATACAACACCGTTTTGTAACTGGCATGATTGAAAGACAACTTAGGCATTCTTTGTGAGGTTAAACCTAAAGAGCTTGTGCTGCATGTCAGTGTACATAGCATGTATGTATTACCTGATGAAGTATCTTCAAGCAAAGCTTTCAGTCCTGCTGTAGGTACAGAAGTCAGCACTGCATTTATGCATCAGCTCCAAAGAAAGATCTGGATACTGTACAGCTGGTTACAAAGAGAAAGTACATACCAGTGCAAATATAGCTTCAGCAGACAGACACTGCATGCCTGGTAGCAGAGTGAAGTGACTCACTGATAGTGTTGTGTAATCTCTCCTTATATAATTGAATGCATTTTCCTGGAATTGTCTTGCTTAAATCATTCTCTCATTCCAGTGTCTGTGGAGAATGGTGCGTCTTCTTCCAGAAACCATTAATAGCATAAATCTGGATCGGATTCTACTGGATATCCACATTTTCATGAAGGTCTTTCCCAAAGAAAAGCTGAAGCAATGTAAGAGTGATTTTCCTATCAGGACACTGAAGACTCTGCTTCACACCCTGTGCAAGTTGAAAGGTCCCAAGGTCAGAGCAATCACTAGCCATGTGTAGTGAATGAATGCATGGACTTCCAGCATAGTGAAACAACTATCGTTTATTTCTTACCAGAAGTCTCTATTTATACAGAACTCAAGTTTTGTTTTTGTTTCTTTGCTAAGCATTACTTGGTCTTATTAACATTTAGCATTCATCTTTGCACCTATCAGCATTTATCACAAGTCTTTACTAATAAGCTTTAGCTCTTTCCTCACACATGGTGCTCACACATTTGGCTTCTGACTTGGCACTAACCACTTCCCCCTGTTACTGCGAGCATGGCAGTTACATCTTGTAACTTTTCACTTTCTCTCTCTGTCCTTAGGCTCAGCAATTTTCTATCAGCTTGTTCTGGTTAAAATTCTCCACAGTCATCTACTTTTAAATTGGATGTTCATGCAGTGTCAAAAGTTCTTCTTTTTTTTTTTTTTTTTTAATATTTGTTCCCCTTTTTTCTCATTTTAGATCTTAGATCATTTAACAATGATAGACAACAAAAATGAGTCTGAGCTAGAAGCTCACCTTTGTAGAGTAATGAAACACTCCATGGACCAGAGTGGAAAAGCTGATAAGGATACAGAAAAAGGAGCTTCTCGCATAGTAAGTAAAGAAAATGTGTTGGTAGGGAAAGGGAATGTAAGGCAATTTATGTAAGAAACAAGCTTGATTTGTGTTTGTGGAATATGAAGGAGTAATTGCCTTTCCAACATGCAACTAATGTTGGAAATAGTGTTCTAATTCCCCTTTCATTTATGGCTGTTTTAGGAACTTGCCGTGCATTTTTACATGGGTATTCTATGCATATCCAAGGATGAAGTGCTCTCCAGGACATCAAAGTGTGCAAGCATAGGTTTTGTGCTGCCTGATAGTGCATCTGTTCTACTAAAAGTTAACCATACCTAAACCAGGTTTTAAACACTAACTTCTCAAAGGAGTCTTACAGCTTGATGATGCCCTTGCTCTCATTCTGTGTAAACAGTGGCTCTGTAGAACCCTGATCACTTGAAGATTTTCTTCGTCTTGGAAGCTCTGTATGCAGCTATCAGATCTGAGGGTGGTGTGGGTTTGTCTGACTTCATCTGGTTTTATTCACTTTGTTTTAAAAGTCTCCTTTTGTTTATTTATTTAGGAAGAAAAGGCTTCAAAAGCCAAAGTTAATGATATTTTGGCAGAAATATTTAAGAAGATTGGCTCAAAGGAGAACACCAAGGAGGTGAGTTCTCCCTTCCTGCAAGGAAGAGGGCGTGATACATTACAATGTTGTATACAGCAGTTGTAGTAATACATAGAAACTCTTCCCTCCCAGGGTCTGGCAGAACTGTATGAATACAAAAAGAAATATTCTGATGCAGACATTGAGCCCTTCCTGAAAAACTCCTCTCAGTTCTTCCAGAGCTATGTGGAAAGAGGCCTCAGACTTATAGAAACAGAACGGGAGGGGAAAGGACGCATTGCTGCTTCTACAGGTACGTGTTGCAGCAAAACTGATTCATTTATGAGAAGCAGAGAGAGGAGAACAGTTATGTGTCTCCTGGTAGAAATTAGTATTTGCAGATGTTTATGATTTCCAAAGCAAACCACATATTTTCTTGTTGTTTGTGTTGCTTCATGAGACACTATTTTCAGGGACTATGCATTCTTCGTTTACAAAAAAAAAGTTACAAGGTAGAAAGTATTTGAAAAGCTTGGTAAACAAGTGGTTCTAATATGTGTCCTATGCTTTCATGTGTCTGGTATCAAGAATTGAATCTGCAAGGTATATAGCTGGTTTGTAACAGCAGCAGCAGTCCAGGTTCTCCACTTACCTTTCTACCAAAAAGGTGCAAGAGGCTTTTTGATAGTATTATTTACTATGGAATTGGAAAACTTATTTTAAATAACTTGAACTGTTTCTGTAGCAGAATTTGTGATGACCCCTTTCCAACAAACTATCTTTTTAATTGGATATATTACTGTAAAACAGTTTGTTAGTAACTTTTCATTGCAGACAAGTACAAATGATTTTGTAATGAAATATTAGGGAGGGAATGTGACAAATTATTGGCTTACAGTAAATACTGATCCAGAATCAAACTAACTTTCATTTCTTTTGCATTTCATAGTGTCTTGTGAGATTTTGGCCTGTTTTCTGCTATTGTTCCTTCTCCCACCCCTGTATATTGTAGATTACTTTAGGAAGTTAATGAGATTCTTTCAGAACCACTTAAATGTGTCCAACTAGGTAGAACAGAAATTTCTACCATTTCATCCTAAAAGTCTGTACAACTGAGAAATTAGTACAGCAGTTTTCAAAATTAAATTCATGCCACAATTTTCTTTTTTCCCCCTCACTAACTATAATTTTGATATAGTAAAAGATACTGTTCCATATTGCAGGAGTGCTTTATTTAGAGTAAACTATATTAAAAATATAAATGCTTAACCTTAATTCTCCTTTTATCTATTTTAAGTATCCTTGCAGTAAATTAGTGAAAACCAATCCTTGTCCATGCTAAGTCTTAGAATTTGCAGTTCATTTCATAATGGAAAAGCTTTCTTCGTCACGTAAATTCCTTTTCTAGTCTTTTGGTAGGGAAGCTTTAAAACCCTTGCTATGTGCCTTCCAGAAATCCCTCTTTAAGACTGAATTGGGAAAAAAAGCTTTTAAGTTACACAAATGAAAAAGTAAAGAGGGGTTAGAATCAGTGGTAAGCCCAAAAGCAGTACTAAATTAGAAGAAGACAGAAGACTCCAAGTATTTGCCGTACTGCCAAGTTGCTGAGTTCATTCTGTTGAATGCTGTGGTTACTGCTGATCCACATCAGCAGCTTCCTCTCCCTGCACTGTTGTCTTCAGCTGTCCACCTCATCACTTCTGGAGCTGCTCTGCAGCCACTTCTTAAATTTCTTAATGTCTTTTCTTGGTTTTCAATTGTCACTCTTGCAAGGAATTGGAAGGGCTGATGCATCTATAGTAGCAAATGCAAATAGCTTGGTAGCTTATAGGTTGGTTAGTTCTTCATCCATTGCATCTTATTTCAAGGAACTGACCAAGAGGCTTATGGTTTTTTGATGTTTGTATTTGGTTTTAACTTTTCTTCCTTCTTTCCCCTCATCCTTCAGGAATTTCTTCTCAGATGGAAGGAACATGTGTTCCTGTGTCTACCCATACTGTATCTTCATCTATAGGAAACACAAATGGGGAGGAAGTGGGGCCTTCAGTTTACTTGGAAAGACTAAAAATTCTCAGGCAGCGCTGTGGCCTTGACAATGCAAAGGTATTGTACTTGTCAACACTTGTAAATCTCCTGGGGAGAAACCTGATTGGTACCTTTTTTTTTTTTTAAGAATTCAAATGCTTGTTTTCTCTGCCAAAGGCAGATTCCAATCAGAATATATGATCTTTCATTATAGTGCATGTCCTAGTTACTCATTGCATGTCACCATGCCTGGTATAAATGGCTTTAAACTCATTACTTGGCCGAGTAAGGTTTTAAGTTTCAATCCACTCTGTCTGCAGCACTGGTGTTTCTACAGGTGCAGGTTGTTTCTACAGCCCTGTAGTTTGGGTAGTTGAGTCACAGAAAGGTTCTGTTAACCACTGTTCTCTAAAAGCTGACGTCTGAGTTGAATGATGTGGAAATTCTAGATCTTTCTGCTCTGAAACAACCGTAAGAGCTGAATTAAGACTTGGAAGTTGTATATATTTTGGGTGTATGGATACTGAGGCACAGAAATGCTCGATGAGCTTAGTATTTGGAAACCTGTGGACCAAAATCTCTTACAGTTCAGTGATCTACCTGTTAGGAAGCTAGTGCCAGTTACTGAAATTTGCACTCAACCACATGAGAAGTGATGTTATCCAGGTACATCACTGTTTTAACTTGCATATCAGCTCACAGCTCTGAGGAGAGGAAATGTTTCCTAGATGATTGTAATATGGTAAGTAACTCAGATGGAAATATCAGTTGGTAAAAGAACAGTGAATTGACATTTTAAGTCTTTGGCAGGGTCGATCTTGCCAATGAATTCAAGTTTCCTCTTCTCATTCCTCCAGAAAATACATTGCCTGTTGATGCTGCACATAAGCTTGGACTTTCCTCTTGTGGTGTGCAGGCTGTTTAAGACTCTGGCATTCTGTCTCAGTAAAACACTGATCTGCAGTGAATTTTTTGATCTTTAAATAGTAGTTCCTTGGTGTCTTTACTGACATTGAACCACTCAAAGAATTAAGTATTATAGTTAGCTTTGCATGGGTTCTGACTTTATTGCTCCAGATTCACTTGCGTTGTAGTGGTCCTTCCCTTTCCTCTGTAAGGATGAAAAGCCATTGATTATGACTTGCACTTCTTATATGGTGTTTATCACTACATGTCTTAACACTTCGCTTTCCTCCTTCGTAGCAGGAAGACAGACCCCCTCTGACGTTTCTGCTCTCTAAACCTACACTCCCTACGGTTGCATCCTCTACAGATATGCTTCACAGTAAGCTCTCCCAGCTCCGGGAGTCCCGGGAGCAGTACCAACACCTGGACCTGGACTCCAATCAGACTCATTCCTCTGGCATTGGAACTACTTTGGCTTCACCCTCTTCTGCAGCAGCCAATATTGATGACTTGAAAAAAAGATTGGAGAGAATAAAAAGCAGTCGCAAATAGAGATGCAAAAGAGACAATATTGCTGTTGCTTGGGGCTGTCTTCAGCTTTAGTTTACTAAACTAGAAGTCTTCATAGTTAAATGGCCTCGTTTAGGCCTAATGTATACAAACTGGTTTATGTATAATACAGTGGATTTTGGGGGGTTGAGTCATTGTGGCACAAGTATTTGTACATACTCTGCTTCTCAGTGAGCATCTCTTTGACTATAGAAGGCTGTCTGTGTATTAGTTTTAGTGTACAGACTTGTAAACAACCATTCTCTTTCTCAGAGTAGTTTCTCATAACTTGGGGTTTTTATTTGTAAAATCGTCTTTAAGATTTTTTCCTAGTTCTTAACTCTTAGATCTTTAGTGGTTTCACTTTTAATTTTGTGAATTCTTCTCCATGTAATCCTTGAACTGTTGATTCTGTATGGACACATGGCATGAAGTAACTAATTTAAGTGTCTTTTGTAAATAAAGTTTGCATTAACTATACCAGCCTCTGTAGGAACAGCAGCAGCTGCTGGTTAGAGATCACTCTATTCCTGAACCTTAGTCACTGGGCATCTAGAAACTGAACTAAGCTATTCTTGACATGAACCTTGGGGTTTGAATACATTATAAGGAAGATGAGTAGAAATACACTATCTGTGGGTGCAGTCCTGAGATTTTGCACCCTTACTTCTAAAAGCAGTAGTTCGTTTTTATATAGTTCCTTTATTTTATTTTGTTTTGGAGTATGTTTCTGTAACTTGAGAATATTTAGTTTGCTGAAATGCTTATTTTAAATTATCTGGTTCTTGTGATGGCTTTACCCAGATTAAGTGTAGTCCCAACTGAAGGAGCTTTCTTTGAGGGAGCCTGCTGCTGTTGATATGGAATAGACTAGCAGTGATGTACAGTCAGTGGGCTCATTTATCCTGAACTCATTTGGTTAAGCAGTCTTCCACTTGCAGGTAGACCTCACCACTACATTCTTTTTGCTCTTAAACATCTGATGTTAGCAAACTCCACTGTTTTGTGTAACTAAGACACCTAGTAATGCTAGTCTGAAAAAGCTGTAGCCGCTTCTTTTTTTTTTCTTTTATTTTAAGAGTAGCCTTTTTCAGAAGCTACAAACATGAAGATTAAGAGAGACATATTGTGTATCCTTTCTAGCCCTTTCATTTCTAGGGAGGTGATGTGTTTTCACCTTACTACTGCACTTCCATGTGAGAAATTGTTGCAAAGCATCTTATTGCACATCTGTTCTGTAGCTGGAACAGTCATTGAAGTGTTGGACAGGCAGGCTTTAAACAGCACACTTATGCTCTAGATTTTAATCTGTTCCATGCTGCTTTTGTTGTTTCCTCTGCGCACCAGCAGTCTCTGCACTAGGCCATTACTGAAACTGCCTTGCTGATTACAGTAAAAATGTGGCTTTAAATTAGTACTTGTACAACAGATCTATGCCAGAGCTTCTGCAAACGTCTGAAAACTTTCACAGGACCCCTAGGCTGGGGTTGCAGTTGACGTGTTGCTGCTTGGTGCTTATGGTGAGTTTGCACGCTGCGCTAGCAGGTGACTCACGAGCGTTCTCCATCCTGTGTTAATTGATAGGATGCCATTCATTGCTCCACCGCCTTGATTTAGTAGTCGCAGTCTCCTCTCATAACCTGAAATGGGCATGCACTTTCTTGTGGAACAGAGCTCTGTTGCAAGTGGAGGTTTGGCCCTTATTGGTAAGTGCTGAGGTTTTGTGCACTTAAACTGGGGCAGTTTGTGAATAGTTTGTGTTGGTTGGCACTAGAGTTACTGCCACTACCTCTCAATTACTAGCTGCTCTCTGAAACTTAGTGACATTTAAATTAATCCATATGTCCTTCTACCATATCCAGCAGACATTCTGAAGAACTATTTGCTAATTAGCTCAGGATGTTAAAACAGCAATGCCTGCAAACCTGTATAAACTATTTTATATTTAAAGCTGAATTGGAAGTGAAATACAGGAAAAATTGAGTAGCAGAAGATATAGTTGCTTTTTCTGAATGAGTTTTTGCCCTGTGTCTGTAGTGTTTGGTTGGACTCAATATCCTGGGAGTTCTGAACTAAAACTTGTGCACATAAGTTAATAAAGCCTAATCTTTAGTCCAGACAATATTTAAATAATATTAAACTGAATTTTAAAAATTATTCCTCTGTATTGTTTGTAACAAGTGAATATGAACAGTGACTCATTCCAGAAACCCTGTGGCCTGGTTCCCCTCTTAGTTAAGCAATTTGTCACAGATTATTAGCTAGTAGTGAAAGAAAGGGTGAGCCTCTAAATATTAGAAGGGCTAAAGATTTTCAGTGTCCAGTGTCTGTGGTTATCAGTGACTTTAAACAGTCATGGAGGGTGAGCTCTTGAGATTTCATTCTTCAGATGTCATTGAGTGGTTGGTTTTTGTTCTTGCTTTGGACAATTGAATTGGGTTACTTCACGTTGGTTTCCAAATGAGCCACCTTAAAGGAGATGCTCAGACACTAACTGGTCAATAACTGTTTTTGTAGAATGACTGCTTCCACTGTTGACTGTTTCTGTGACTTTATGGCACTATGAGCGAGGGGTTTAGGAATATGGTGCCATAGGGAGGAAGAAAGGTTTTTAAATCTCATGATTGCTTTAAGAGAAAATGGGGATGAACAAGTTGGCTAATCTAGAGTATGTATTTACTGCTCAGCGGTCCACAAATTGCTGCTAAAGAGGACTTCATGAAAGAACTGCAGCTTCTTTTGGTAGAGATCCCTAATATAAGACAAGCAAACAGGCATAGTGCAGGATGCTTCCCCTGGAGACCCTTTGACAATCATGAATTGCTTCCTTCTGAATCTTGCTATGCAGGTGGAAAACACACAATGAGGGCCCAGTACCACCTGCTGTGTAGAAAGTTACTGGAAGTGCTGCTTAATGTATTCACGCCCATATTCCTCTGCAGGATGAATTACAGTGATGCTGGTATTTGTTGCCTGCTGTTGTAGCTGAAAGCAACATCGTTATGGCTTTACTTTCGACATTGGTGTTTTGTGCAATGCCACAGTCACTGTAGGGTGGTTATCTCTGGTACATTTTTGGTTCAAAATCTAAAACAGAAAATGAGTTGTCTTGAAAGGAGGAAACGGACAGTGCACAAAGGCACAATTGTGCTTGCTGTGACTGTCAAAGACATCATCTGGGGTCCAAAGTCTGTTGGTTATTGCTGATGGAAAGGAGGAGAATTTGTTTGAAGTACAACAGGTAATCAGGAGTACAACTAGTGCTAGTGCTGTGGTACTCCTGGCTCCTGTGCAGCTAAAGTCAGCATGAACAAAAGGAAGAGCAGGGGTTTGAGAGCTTTTATTTTCAAGGGATAAGACCTTCCTTTGTCAAGTTGAAAGGATATAATTTTTACTTCAGGATCTTCTGTGCTTATGTTTCTATGTGGAGCATTGTAGCAAATCTGAGAGCAAGCAAGGTGTATGCTTCATCTATAGCCCCTGTTTTTCAATGACTTTTCGCATCCACTTTTTCAGGCGGAATACATGGGTGTAAAAACCATATTTGCCATCTCGGTCACAGCCTTCTCCCCACGAAACTATTCCCACTTGATACCAACGGTTGTCATGTGGGTTCTAAAGCAAAGAAAAAATGGGATTGACACAAGAAGAAAGAGACTTTGACAGAATCAGAATCCTTAGGGTTGGAAAACACCTCCAAAATCAAGCCCAGTCTTTGACTAAACACCACTGTACCAACTTTACCACAGCACTAAGTTCAAAGTCTGTCATTTCTTGAACTCCTACAGTGATGGTGGTGCCACCACTTTCACAGGCAGCCCTTTCCAATGCTTAAGCACCGTTTCAGTGAAGACATTCCTCCTGAAGTTAACCTGAATCTCCCCTGACGCAGCTTGAGGCTGTTTCCTCTTGTCCTGTCAGTAGTTCCCTGGAGAAAAGGCCAACCCCCACCTTGCTACAACCTCCGTTTAGGAAGTTGTAGAGAGTGATAAGATTGCCCCTGAGCCTTTACTCCAGGCTAAATAACGCTTCCTCCCTCAGCTGCTCCTCCCAGGGCTTGTGCTCTAGATCCTCTATCAGCCTTGTTGCCTGTTCAGATCTAAACCTTGTATGCATCCCAGCCTATTTAGTGAAGGATAGTGCTTTGGGATTCATTCTGCAGCTGATTGCCATATATGCTGAGGGCTCAGTATAGAAATGGGGCTGGCTGACTGCAGGATTCACCTCAGTTGCTCAGCATGGGCATGAGGTGGGTTTACTTCAGCCACTGAGCAGTCTCCACCTCTGCTCTGTATTTTTGACTATTGGGAAAGTCCAGCATAGCAGAAACCTAGCTCCCCTGAGATTGAGCTTGTTGAACATACCTTCATTACAAAAGGTCCCCCGCTGTCCCCTTCGCAGGCATCTCCTCTCTTTGAGTCATCAGGACTGTAACCTGCAGCCAAGAAAAACATTGGACATTTTACTGTAGGGCCAGTGACTGGTATTGACCATCTTTGAAATTACATAAATTTTCTGACACCCATGAAGTAGATTGTTTGCTGTTTCTGCCACCTCTTCGACTGAATATAAAAAAAACAGTTTTCTAAATTTATATGTAAAGCAGCTAACTCTGCTTCTGTCTTTGCATCATTCCTGAGTCCACCCTCTCTGTTCTCATTCCTGTTTTTTTTCATGAGAATTTCTGTGTCAGTTGCCACTGTTCAACAGCTGTAGCTTGAGCTACTATGCTTTTCCCTTTTCTCAGAAACTCCCTTGTACTACTCCCATGTTTCCTGTTCTATCATTCTGTTTACTATGGAGATACATTGCTGTCCTCACTTTCACCTTCCTGTCACTCTGCAAGCTCTGTTTTTGCTCTCCCTCCATTGACTGTCTTCCTACAGTCTCACTATGAAGAGGAAAAGAATTTCACTTTCATTTCTGGTGAACTAGATGGTATCTTTGCATTTTCCTATCACCTGTCTCACTTTTTTCCTGTATGTCTGCATCTCAGCTATTTTTCAAGAGTGTTTAGAGAAAAAAAAAAAACATAAAAGTGTATTTTCAGCACACTCATGAAATTGGCTTCCATTCTAACTCAAGCAGTCACATGCATTTAGATGCAAGCAGCACAGACTTAGTCAAAAATTGCTGGAGGTTTGTAGGAACTGATAAAGTCTGCACAAAGAAAGAATACAGCAGGAACTATTAAACTGGTACATAAATCCATAGTCTCCATATCTTGAATTCTGTCTACTTCCCCTCTCACTGAGAAAGAGTGTGGGGCCAGAAGACATTTAGAAGATGGGAGCCTGTTGCCACAGAATTTGTGGGCATAAGTATGAATGGGCTCCAAAAGATTGAGACAGGCTAGTAGACAGGATCATGGGTATGAAGCGTTTAATTTAGGAAGTCACTGAATTATCCCATGTACTGATGAAAAGATGATTTATGTGCTTAGTTCTCCCACCACTGCTGCTACTAATACCTGATGCCATTAGACTGGTGCCTGACAGTTTGGTGTTACAAACTTTAGTCATGGCTTTAAGTTCTCCAGCCTTCATATTTTGGAGAGCTGAGAAAGTTCTTATCATAGGGAAGTTATTTGTTGCTGAGGGCATTTGCAAATCTATGAAAAGGTAACCTTGCTGTGTGAGCCCCACCAGGAGCTCAGAGCCCTCGTCTTCTGTGGCAAGTTGTACCTGTGTCTCCAGTGCTCCTTACCTGCACAAAACATGTTGTCAGTGACTTTAACTTTGGTGGATGCCTTGCATGTACTTTGGTCTACAATGGGCACATTGAGCTGTTGAAGAACTGTGGGCAGCTTGCTGGGGCTAGTGGCCCATGTTTCTTTCAAGTTTCCCCAACCAGTTACCCGCCCTTTGTAGCCTGCCAGCATCAGCCTGTGGAAGGAAGCACGAATATAGTTAAATGTATTGTAACAATTTATTCCTACTTGGCTCTCTTGCTTCAAGAAGCCTTGATAAGTCATCCTTTTTTGTTGTTTGTTTGTGTTTAGTTGGTTGGTTTGGGCTGGGTTTTTTTTTTTTTAAGATCCAGAGATGGCTTTTGTAGCCTGTATTTTTAGGACTGTAAGACAGTCTCCTCACCTCTGTACGACCTCTTTGGTAGGCAGGCAGACAGGATGGATGTAGTCACTAAAGGGGACAGGTCTCCTTAAGTGCATAAGTGCAATGTCTCGATCCATGTTCTCTTTCCAGTTGTACTTAGGATGGATGATGATTTTATCCAACATAGCAATCTTTTCTTTATTCTTTTCATATCTGAAATAGTTGTGAAGGAAAGAACGTGCTGTACAGTAGCAACTAAGAGTCTTCTGGAGCTTGTGATTCTCTGAGGTGCTTTGTACCCTCTGAGATAATGCTGTCTTTACATTGGAACACCCCTTTAGAGTTTCCATGCTTCTTCCCTCCCTTTGACTTTAATCTTTCAGATTAGCAAGAATAGCAAATGACAGCCCTGTTAAATCCCATTTCTGAGTGACATGTGACATTGGTGTGATATTTCCTTGGATACTGAATGAGAGCCCAACTTCACTGTATCTCATTACTCCAAGAGGAAGGCTAGTTCACTCTCACTTCATCCAGACTCTTACTTTGTCCGTACGTGCTTGCCAATCCGCACCAAGATGTCATTTGTAGTTAAGTTCTTGTCCCAGGGTGGATAATAAAGACAATGAGCAGCACTCAGGATCCACCTGTCACTGATGAGGCTGGCACCACACAGCAGCTCCTGAGGACTCTTTTTGTAGATCATCACCTGCCTGAGAGATGAGGAGAAGATATACTTAGCAGAACTAAAGATGTGGCTGGCTGAATGGGTCCCAATGTCATGTGGAATGTGCAGAATTTGCAGTGAGCAGGGAAGGGCACTGCACTGTACTGACAAAGAGAACCGTGTAAGTGGCTCTGTAGCAAGTCTTCCCTGGACATGTATATTCTGTGCTAGTAGGCCATTTACCCCATTTCTTTCACCTGGAGATGTTTCTCATCCTTTCTGCTCCAGCAATGATGGAAAGAGGAAGAGACAAAGATGAAATACACCAGCACTCTTGCTTTCCCATGTGGTTGCGTACTTAGCTCAACAGGTGGGTTTCTTTCCTGCTATGTTACTACTGCTCAGTCAACCCCATGGAGAAGCTTTGATAAGAATCCACAATGTGTGCATGCTGCCTAAGATGAGAAAACCCTTTTATTTCTATCTGCTTAAGCTGGAGAGAAGGAAAACATAATTCCCTATGAAGGACTATGCAAAGACAGTACTTACCAGGGGGAGCTGCCGACTTCTGCATCATCCCCATGGACAACTCTGCCTCCCATGTAGGACTCCAACAGCTCCCCCTCACTTTTGTCCATTACATTTTTCTTCTCAAATAAAGGACGAGTGCCACAATCTGAAAAAAACAGGTATCTGGGTTTGCTACTCTACCTGATTCACAAAGGAGAACTATCATCTGCAGTCAGGATGCTAAGCTGGAAGATCCTAGGAAGGAAGTGCTCACTAGCTCTACGATTGTAACTGGATATTGACTCCTGACAGTTCTTCAAGGAATTTCAGTATCTTCCCCTGCTTTTAACATTTTCTAGCCAATGGTTCTGAGGAACAGTGAGTGCCTTCTGGGAAGAAGCTGCAGCATTTCTACAACCTGTGATGCTGTGTCTAGAGTTTTTACTCACCTGCTTCACCTGAACCAAAAGTTTTGTCATCAAAGAAGGTTTTGAACTCTTGAGGATGAGTAGAACGTCCTGATATTCCCTCCAACTCTTCAGTCTCATCCTCTAGCAAGCTATCTGAGAGAGATGGAAAGACAGACATGGTAAAAGGCTTAGCTGTAGTTCCCATAATTAGCAGCAATGTAAGTGTTCCTTTCTACACACATTGAGTCTGATGAAGGAATGTTGTTTTAAAACCACTGCTCTTTTTAATGTTCCTTGTCCACCATTGTGAGTTTTCAGAGAGAAGAGAACCCTCGAGACATGTAACAGCTCTGCACCTAAGGCAGGTTAGTACATGTAATATTTGGACAAACAGGACTCCCACGTGCATGGTGCTTGTACATCCTTGTCTATGCCTCCCAGGCCAAGCACTTCACTCTAGAGGCATATACTGGTTTTATTTGCTGCTGCCTCACCAGAGGCATGGAAACCTGTGCAGACTTCTCACCACAGTAGTGCAGGTTGCAATAGTCAAAGTAGGGTGGTTCATCCGTGACACACCAGACACCCTCATCATCTCTGTCTGGATTTCGACAGTAATTCTCCATCAGCTTCACCTCTGGGTCAAGGAGTTTTCCGTGGAGCATCTCTTTGGCTTTCTCAGAGTTCCACGGTAGACACTTAGCCCCGGACATGGTGACTGAGAGGGTCCCTGTGTAAAGCGTGCCTTTCTCTTGTTCACAAGGCCCCACTGGGGGAGGTGCTGTGACCCGTGGAGTGAATGGAACTGTAGTCCTTTCTTCCCCTGGAAAGACAGAGAGCTGTGATTTAAACCATAGCTTTGCACTCAGAAGTACTGCTAGCAAATTTCACCAGCACCCCTTTACTAAAGCCTAGGGTTCTGTGCGGCATCCTGCTGTGCTCCCATGCATGTGGTGGCCTTCTAAAATATTGCGGTATCTGAGGTGGTTCACCAGTAGGTGAGGTGAGACTGGCACTATTCATCACACTTTCTTTGTCACTAAGATGGAAGGAACAATATTGTCCTTCTGGGCATCTTTGAGAACCAGCTCAGGGATGGGTAGGTGTCTTCAAGCATCATCATGCCACTGTATTAGAACCTCCAGTGCCTTATATTCAAATGCACACAGTGTAGTGTGTGCTGTCAGTGAAAGGCTTTCTGGAGCACAGTGCTGAAGCATACCACACACTGGGATGGGACACTCCTCCCGTTCCACCGTTGGGTCTCGGGTGTAGCACCATGGGCCTTCTGAGTTGTTATTTGGGTTCCTGCAGTAGTTCTCAATGAGGTCAGGATAAACAGTGGCATTAAATCTATGAGAAAAAAGCTAGTTAGGCTAGGAAGGAAGGAAGGACACCCTGGAGAACCCTTCAGGGGTATGCAGGAGGTGAACTTACTTAGGAATATGTGGATATTTGCTTGTCCACACTTGACATTCGATCCCTGACTTGGTGTAGCTAATTGTTCCCCGGTAGTTCTGGCCCAGCCCAAGAGAGCAGCCACCTGTCAAAATCGCAACATGGTGTAAGCCAGGGTCAGTGGAACTGGATGTTGCATTTTTCAAGGTCACAGGTACCACCCCTCATATCCCTTTCACTTTTGGTGTGTGCATGAACCTGCACAGTCATCCTCTTCCTGCAAGAAGAGCACGCAGCCTAAGCTCTCACTGCCTCATCGGAAGGAGCCATCCCCGAAGCTCTGTGCTTTGCTTTGGCTCAGAGCCCTTCTAAGAGGCTGCTCACCTCAGGCTGCACTGGCCCATGTCACAAGGAAAAGGATATTTACCCTGAGCTGCTTCAGTGCGCAAGTCAGGCTCTTTGTGAAACGGTTAATGGGGACATAAAGAGGAAGAAATAATTCAAACTCCCATCCTGATGTTTTTCTTTATAATTGTTTAGCTTCTCCAACTTTAGATATTTTTTTTTTTCTGTACAAGCTTTGCAGGAAGCAAATTCCTGGCACTCAGTGTATCGGGGAGATTGAGGTCAGCATGAATTCCATACCTTCTAGACAAGCATCCAGAACTGTCCTGGCTGTTCCCTGGCCCTGACATACTAGCAAAATAAGAAGAAAGAAACACATATGAAAGGAATCCAAATAAACATCAGAGTTTGAATTAATTTATCATCTAGAGGCAAAACACAAGTGCTTTGCCCTGGAAAGTGAGCACTTGAAAGAGGCAGCCATCTCTCCAGGATGTGACAGTACCTCCTAAGGGACAGTGCAGTGCCTGGAGGACTTGAAACAACTTACCTTGGTATTTTGACCAAAATGCATCCTGTAAAAAAAGAAAAAAACTTATAAAAATATATATTTAGAGACACAGAACATCAGACCTTACTTGGCTACTGCAGTTCAAACCAGTAAGAGAATGCCTGATCACAACAAAAGGAAAGACTAACCTAGCTCTGTTTATACTAATTACTACAGAGTCCAATAAAGAGAAAATCTGATATAAAACCACATTTCCATGCATCAGGCTCAGGAATCAAGAGAGTTATGGGTTTTTTTCCTAAAGATATTAAAGATGCTTACAACCTTCATCAACCTGCAGAGAAAGCAGAGCCTTCTACAGTTCAGTGGGCTACAGTGCACATGTCCAAGCAGCTGAACCTAGAATTTTTAAGTCCACAGATGACATGTATGTCAGCTCTTTAGATCGACATCTCTGCTGTGCAGCCTGGGGTTGATTGCTTTAGAAGTACTCCACAGAGGTGGTGTCTTTCTAGCTTAGGCTCCTAACTGTTTATCTGTTGTATTCTTGGATGTGGAATTCAGCATGGATACCAGCCTGGGGCTAGGAGCAAATCCCAAAAGGATGCAGCACAAATTTAGCAGAGTGAGTGAGTCAGGAAACCAGAAAAAGGGACAGGATGTGCAAAACGTTTAGCTCAAAGGATTTCAAGGCACCTGCACTCAGTGTTTGTCTGCTAAGCCAGCTCTTCTGTGAGTGTCTGGGACAGTGGCAGCTCACACATGTGAGGCACCATGCTGAGCTAGTTGCAGATGCTATTCAGGACCCACGGGAAGGCTCGCTCCTTTTCACTTCATGCATATAGAGGGATGGAAAAGAACCTGAGCTTTGAGCTGCATGCCCTGAAGTGTCTCCAGGAGGGAAGCTCCCTAAGAAAGCTTGAGCTCTCCCTGGGGCACACACTTATCAGCCTCATCTTTGGTCCACAGAACTGAGTATTCCAACCCTGGTCCTTGGCTGTGTGTGCGACCTGCTGATCTCTCACTACAGAGGCTGGCTGAGGGAATGTTTCCTCAGAACATCCATACATACCGCCTTATCAGTGGATTCAAGAGCTTCAAAAGCCTCCTCATAACTGCATGTCTCCTCCAGGCATTCTCGCTCCAGGTTTCCCTTAAGCATCTCTTCTAGAAATCCCTTGTTGGCACGTCGTGGGCGCTTGAGCAGTGACAATGCCTCCCCCTTTTCCAGGAAAACTACCGGGTCAGAACACTGCCAGTCAAAGAGCTGCTTGCAGCTGGAGGGCCCCTTTGTCTCCCCTTGCAATTTCCAAAAACCACAAGCAGCTGAAGTAGTGACCCCAGAGCCCAGCCTCCCACAGTGCACCACACAGAGAGGAGAAGCCCTGCCTGGTCTGCACCTGATGATCAGAGCTGGCTCTCTGGAATTCATCTGTCACTTAGAAGTGACAGGCATCCTCTGCTTCCTCAGCAAAGCTGCTCTGCTGATTTGCAGTTAGAAGCTTGTTTTCTTTGAGCCTACTACTGTCCCTGCCAGCCACTATTTCTGTCTTGCCAGTCCCAGACCACTGTGATAAGCACAGCTTGATTCCATCTTCATGTTCACGAGACCCTGACTGGAGACCTGTAGACAGGTTATCCCCTACAGAGTAGTGGGTCAGAGAGGACCTAACCTCATATTAAGAAAAGATAGATGAATTAGAGGCTCTCGTAAAAGGAGCAGTGAGCAGGAAGGCAGCATACTCTGTATGACCTTGAGTTGCAATAAGGAACAGCTGCGGAAGCAATGGAGAATTGAAGCCACCCAAATCAGCTGAGGAACTCTATCCCCAAAAGCCCCACAGCTCTGTTACACATGATCCTGGACTGAGCCACATTCCCTTCTCTGACATTTCCCAAGCAACCCACAAAATCCACTGGGCTCTTGTCACCAGCTGACAGATACTTGCATCCCCCTATGCTCACTCCACTGTCAGCACCCTTTCGTTCCCAACCTCAAACTTTTAGCAAGTCCTCCTGCCTTACCAATAAAGACTGCTACCTGCTTTACCATTGGAAAAAAATAACCCTATCTTTCTTTCCATTGTCAACCACTAGTACTGTCCTTCTCCCTCTGCCATTGAGTCTTACCTTCAGCATGGCTCAATGTGAGGTGCAGAAGGCTGGAGAAGAGCAGGCCCCTCAGTAGGCTGGTTTTGGTGTGCGCCATGCTGTACAGCCCTGGCTGCAGGGGAACTGCAAAGGAAACAGAACAAGTGGAGTCACAGCCCCACTGGGTTAATATTGAACCAGAATGAAGAAACAGGACTCCAGAGGTCGTGGTGTGTCAGGGACAGTGGGATTGAGGCTCCTCTCATCCCTCCTCTCTTGGCACCTCTCCCTCCCTTCAGAGCATCTTCATTTTTTTAATTAACATCCCATTTCATAACTGGGAAGATGGCATGAGGGGTGAGAGGACACACTTGTCCCAGGGCACAGGGAGAACTTGGGCTGGCACAGAGAGGAGCTTGCTCCTTTTCCCTCCCCTTGCTCTCCTATAGCTCTTGGCATTATCACTGCCTTGCCACCACATTGACTCTTCTCTGAAAACTCTAGTAGCCTTGCACACAGCAAGAGAGCTCCTTAGCCATTCCCAGTCCTTCCCCCTTTAGCTGTAAGCCCCCCTGCTTCTTCCTAGGGTTCAGTTGTCTTTTCTCCCTGCAGTTATCAACAAGCTCAGCTGAAGCTACTTTGGCACCAGAACATGGAGTTTAATTCTCCCCCTTCTCCCTCATCCATGTCAAAGGAGCAGAAGGGGTGCCTTTGACAGCCCGTTTGGAATTTAACCAGTTAGGTCAGCAATGCCATTGGCAGTGCATACTTCCCACTGCCTTGAAATTCCCAGCTGAGGGGAGGATGAAACTGCATGAAGTTTGGGATTCGCCTTTTACTTCCCCACAGTGGAACACAATAAAGTACATCCAAAAGGAACCAGAAGCTCTGACAAGCAGAGGGGTAGCATACCCAAAACCAGGCAGGAAAACAAGGGATTCCAGAAGCAGGGAGGCAGGAATTCTCTGGATGTCATGACATCAGCTAATAAGTCAAAAACTTGGCTAGAGCTTGGAATTGTATTTCTACAGCAAGCAGAATTTTGGCAAAGTGAAAAACCAGCAGAAAGCAGGGCAGGGTGGGGGTAGTTTCAGGAACAGCCACATGGCACAGAAGTGCTTTCTGCCAGCAGGGAGCATGTTTTGTGCTGTGCCTCTGTGCAGCAGATGCATCTGTAATGTTTATCTCCATAGAAGGAGTGCAAATATTAGCATTAGGGTGGCTGAGGAGTGACTCTGTGGCCACTGGTACAAAGAGCAGTTGCAGAGGCTCCCTCCTTCATATGAGAGTATTTCCTGTTCTCATCCACACACACCTCCACCCCCTCGGATTTTGGAGAGACGCGTTTTGGAATGGCTGAGATGCCCTGGGTAGAGATGCCCTGGGCACAGGAATGTGTGTGTGGAATTAGGCACAACCCTAGAAACATCCCATGTTACTTAGGCAGAGAGCACAGGCAGGGACAGGAAGGAGGCATCAAAGTACAAACAGGTTTTGGAAGAGTGGTTAATTCAGAGCTGCTGCCGTGTCCTGCACAGCAGTCACCACTCCTTGCTGTGGGATGGGCAACAAACAGCTTCCAATACTTTCAGTCACATTTTTTTCATTCCTGAATCTCTCTCTGTCTCTTTTTTATAATAACCAGGCAGCCCTTTCACTGCAGCTTAAGTCAACATTGTTGTGTTTGTGCATAGATTTTTACCATCTTCTTGTCCTTCTTTTAAAGGAAAGGTGTTAGCGCCTTCTGTGGTATCATGCAGTATATAAGGCTAAGCATAAGCAATACAGTTTAAGCTTGGTTATCAGACAGGTGTGAATATCTTCCAGTATTTATCTATGCCATCTTCCTTTAGTATTACTTCTGTTCTGATTCCTACATTCATTTTGTTGCTTAAGCACTTGTTTATAAAACCCTTACTGAAACTGATGATTCTGTCACTATGTCTGGCTGCTTTTTTTCCAGTTGCTATTTTTCCCCTCTGTCATATAGGAGAAACCTACCTATCAGGGCAACTAGGTTGTTGACTGTAACTGCTGAAACCTATCTCTTGATTACTCAAGGTTACATCCATGACTTAAATTTCTACTAATTCTTTACATTGGTTTTGCTTTCTAATTGGAGATTTTCACTACATCCTGGAATACTTTCCAGCCCTTCCTTTTATCTTACAACAATGTTAGTAATTCAAAATGCTGGCTCTGCACACTGTGGCCTTTTCTCATTCTGGAATGTGTTTCTGGACCTCCTCTCTGTTTCTCCCATTGCTGTGGGTAGCCTCTGCAGCAGCACAGCATGCATAAGCTATCACCTCTCCAAGGGCTTTGACTTCCACTGCTCCAACATTTAACTCTTCCAACAGTTCACCATTCCTGTAAGCAATTTCTTATAATTTCGTTTTCTTTCTGCCTTCAGCCACCCATGAATGATGGATGCTATTTTCCTTCTTAGGACAAGAGAGTTAAGACTCATATCCTTGCCATCCCAGGGTTCTGGCTTTTAACATAGCTGGGAGTTTTGATCTCTTTCCCTCTGTGTGTTGGCTGTTCTTTTTAAGTGAAGAAAGCCTTTGACAATTATTCTTTTCCTATGTAACTAATTTTCCAACTTCCACAGAGCAGAATATAGAAAGTTTGGCATTGGGCCATTCTTTTGGGCCTTTATCTGCTTTGTGACAGTGAGTTTGCTGGTTCGATACTTGAGGTATTTACCAATATGTTTCTGAAGTGAGCTATACAGTTTGATCACAGTTTGATCAACATTTTGGATACAATCACAAAGATAAAATCCCCATCCCCTCACCCAGGGGTTCCCCTGTCCCTGAGGACAGGGAAGCTGCTGAGTGGGGAGGACCTTAGGACCCAGAGAATCGTCCCCTTCCCTTGCAGCCTGCTGCTGCCTTTTCATTCCAACACCTTGGTCAGGTTTAAGCCAGTTTATAAGTTGGCCCAGGGCTGAGCCCTGACTGTGGTGTGAAGTGTAATGCTGAAGTTCACATACATGCCTGATAGCTGGTGAGGCCCTGCCAGTATAAAGGACCCTGGTCATCCAACAGACCTGTGCACTCACCGCCCCAGAGTGCTCCAGCAGCACCTCAAAGCCTTGCTGGAGCCCTGCCAGCATGGTGGACCCACCAGCCAGGGGAGCTGTGTGCTTGCTGCCTGAACCTGCAAGGGTAACGGGAGCACAAGACCTGCAGGCAGCTGGGTGATCCATGTGTCTGCTGCCCCGAAGCATCATGACCATTGGCACTGTAAGGCAGCACACTCTGTGACTGTGCCCCGTGCCAGCACACGGGACCAAGCAAGTACCCATGCTTTTCCTTGCTATCCTTCTTCCAGTAGGGCATTTCTCACCGAGATGCTGCCACTGACACCAAATGTAATGCACTGGTGCAAGTGTTTGTTATAGACCCCAGTAAAAAAGGCATTCAGAGCCCACAATATAGTAATTAAAATAACATTCACTGGACATAATACAAGGAAGGGTAGAGCACTAGATAATCCTACACCCCTACAGATGCTGCAAACACCAAGCTATACAGCAACAGACAGTATCTAGTCAGGCCATGGCACCCTGTACAGATCCCATCCATGCTGAGGTTCACCAGCATCGTGGTCTTCAGGGCTTTTATAGGATTTTCTTAGGAGTAAAAAACTTTTGTCATCATTTTACTGTCAAGAAAAGGTTGTTCACATAAGGACATGGTGTTTCTAAGGTAAAGACAAAAACACAGGGGTGGCACCATCACCAGGTGCCCAGTGGGAGTCACCTACGAAGTCCTCAGTTAGGATTAGCCCGGTCAGGTTTTGCAGCCAAGTGATACGTGCAGCACAGCACAGACCTGCCCCCACCTTGTCAGCACAACTGTGAGGTTAACAATGTTTCTGTGAAGACCTCCTAATTCATAATTGCTTGTACTATTTCTCCCCATTACCTCAGAATAAAGAAGCAGATCAGCTGTTTAGGAAATAGGGGTTCTCCCCTTCCCTTCCTCCCATTGCTCCCCCTTCTCTCCCAGTTCTGCAGTGACACAGGGCATATGCTTCAAACACAGCACACAAACCCAGCTCCAGTAAGAACACTCTGCAACTGTGTCAATATTTGAGTTTGGATAGGCACTAAAAAGAGAACACTAGGAAGCACCGAGGCTTCAAATACGAGCCCCCCACATATGCCTGTGCTCTAAGCACTCAGGGCAAAGACTCAGCTCATGCACTCTCTGACTTTAAAGAAAATTGTTAAAAATAAGGACACGCAAAGGTTTATCAGCTGAATTCACCTTCCATCCTCACTTCACATCAGTGTCATGGATCTGACTCTAGCACCTTGCCTGCAAACTAGTTGAAAAAGTTTATGGAAAAAGAAGTTTAACATAGAAAACTGCAAAGAGCAGCTTTTCAGAGTGTCACATGACTGCTTTCATAGCACCCCAAAAGAAACTGTGATACTGATGTTTCCCCTGTACTTTCCTCTTGTGCAGTGGGCATAAGAAGCCCAGAGACTTTAAAGCCACTAAACAAAAAAATTGTTGGGAAATACAGATATTAGAGAAGCACAAGACAGAGAGAAATAATAGCTAAAACTGAGGATGCAGCAAATGAAAGTGGTGTTTGCACGACATATGAAAAGAGAGTGCAGAGTAGGCAAGTCTAAAAGAGTTGTGAGATTTGGTGTTGTCAATCTCTTCCTTCGAGGTCAAGTTCACATGGCATTGGGAAGTGTGCACTTCCTTCCTGAAATGGGACCAGTTTCCATCAGCATGTCTCAGCTGGCAAACAGGCACTGAAGAAGGTGGAGCAGACGGGATATTGGGGTGTAGTTGTGGTGGTGCTGTCTTTTAGCTTTTTGGTGCAGAAGGAAAGAAGTGGAAGAGAGGAAGCAAGACTGTGAGAATAGAAACGGGAAACTGACTAATGAACCCAACCTGAACACAGAGAAGAAAGGGAAAATCTTTCAGCTGGGGACAGTGAAAATTGCACTGTAAAATGCTATTTGCATAGCCAGACAAAACTACCCTTTTCATGTCCTCAGACAGACTGTCCAAGCGTTGTAGGGCCAGGAAGCTGTCAACAAGCAAACCAGGTGACAGTGGAGAAGGAACACTCAGCCCTAGCTCCAAGGCAGGACTTTGCTTCTGCTAATTGTGAAAAATGCTCTTCATATTACGAGATTACAGCAATGTCTGGCATCAGCATCACCTGCCATTGGCCTTAATGGTTGAGACGGGCTCAGGGTGCTGACTGTCGGTCCCCAGCACCTCAGCCTGCCGTGGCTCATGTTTGGAGGCTGTGCTTTCCTCTTCTTGCAGCCTGCGGAGATGTGCGGTGGATGGTCTGCTAACAGGGACACTGAGGGCTGTGGTTTCACCAGCTGCCACCTCGGGGACATCAGGGTCCCTGCAGAGACACGAAAGCGCGGTGTGAGAGCTAAGGCTGGCTCTTGTTACATGGCCCGATTGCCGCCGGGCAAGAGCAACATCAACACTGGGGACGGATACTCCGGTATGCAGTAATCGTGAGGCTCTGCCACGACAACCATTACTTTTATGACCTTTTCTTTTAAGCCGGTGAACAGGGAGGAATCTGTGACCGCTCTCTCCCCGCTGTCTCACAGGCGATACCGTGATGGCTGGCACAAAGCGGGCGGGGTGCTCCGTGCCCGGCTGCCGGCCCTCAGGAGCGGGGTGGGGCAGCGCTGCCGGCGGGGCTGCGGACCGCTCGCTCAGCCAGCCCGGGGGAGCACAGCGGGCCGGGCAGGGCCGGGCCGGGGGAGCACAGCGGGCCGGGCAGGGCCGGG
>VXBX01007240.1:97800-133254 GCA_013400415.1 Scytalopus superciliaris
CGCGGGCACTGAGGGGCACTGTGCGGGCTCTGCCGCTGCCCCGGCCCGGGCCCGTCCCGGCGGCGCTGCGGGGGCTGCCCTGCCCCGCCGTGCCCGACAGCCCGGGACGGGACCCGTCCCGCCCCCGGGCAGCTGTGGCGTGTACGACGGGAGCTTGGGGCTTTGTTTTAACTGTGTCAGTAGGTGAGCCTTGGGGGTGGCTCTGGGCTCTCGCAGGGAGGGGCTCGGCCGAAGGGAAGGGGAGAGAAGAGGTGCGGCGGAGCGGGCCGTGATGAGGGGAAGAGGCGCGGCCCCCGGCGGGGTTGTGCGGGCCCCCCAAGGCTGTGCGGGCCCCCCCGCCCCACAGGCTCCCTCGCCCCGTGCGATGGGTGGGTCCCGCACGGCACCGAGAGCAGCCGCTGTACTTTGTGCTGCAGCTCCGCAGAGGACACTCGGGAGAGCTCCGCGCTCCTGCTGTCAGACCCTGCAGAGAAGCACTAAGGGCAGGCTGGCTGCTGGCTGGGATGGATGCAGGTGGCCTTCAGCAAACGGGTTATGACTGGGGACGGAAGGCTGCTCGGCTAAAAAGCTGTTACAGTAATGCAGAATGAAAGAGTTTCCCTGAGCAATAGCGTCTGTCCTGTGTTTGTCTGGTCACGGTGAGCCAGACAAAGCTGGGCTGGCTGCTGACCCTTAGGTTTTTTCAGGGTGGTACCAGGGTAGTGATGCTCTCCATGGTATCATCAGTCTTAATGTGAGGGGAGCCTTGCACTGGACTTTCTGTGTGAGTCTTTGTTCTGGAGCTCATTCATGCAAGTGAGTACTCAAAAAGTCGGCTGCTGAGTAACTGCTCCCTTTCTTGCAACATGCTTGATTTTAACACTATAGCAAAGTGCAAGAAACTTGATTGACGTGTAAAGAAAAACAGACATTTGTGCAAATGAACCAAAACTGGGAGGAGGTGTGGATGGCAGCAGAGTCAGAAAAATACATCCACAACTGGGTTTGCTCCGGATCTGACAATTGCTTGTTCATCTGGCACAGAAGAAGAGGCCATGTGACTTTTGTAATTCTTTATTGTAAGTACAGGTCCAGGGTGCAGTACTGTATGTGTGGACATATTTTGAAGTGTAGATTTCCTTCTGAATTGATAGTACATCGGGAGGAAAAACAGGAAAAGGAAATTGCCAAGCAAGTGCAGCTTAGAAATAAGTGGTGGAAAAGTAGGGAAACTGAAATTGAGGAAAAAAGTAGTTTGCATGAACAGCAGCTCCCAAGACTTTCTAGATACAAGTGAACTGTCTTCCCAGGGTGAATTGTGGTGGGATCCTGTATAAGGAATCTCCAGATCAAAATTTGTGTGAAAATTGTATTTTAATAGGCTGAATTTTCCCTCCTTTAGCACAATGTACTGTTCTCCAGCATGTCTCCGTTATCAAGAAAGTTAATCTTTATTAGACAGCAAGTGTTCATGTGAAGTGCAGGTGCAGAAAACATGCTTAAATGCTTGGAAAAAGGAAACAGTTGGCTCTTTAGAGCCCGGCAGTAAGTGAATGGTTCTCATATCAAGTGTGATTCTTTAGTTTTTAAATGTTTGACTAGACTTTTTACATTTTAAAGCAAGTTGTGTATTTTTTCTTACCTTAGGATTTCCTGTACAGGGTGTACCACTTGCATCTTGTAATGACATTCATGTAAAAAAGTGCAGTGCTTAAATTGAATTAAACCTGGCGAAATGCTGTGTCTTTCCAAGGGGTAAGGAAGGTTTTGGCAAGAGCACTCTCTACTGGGCCCTTTTTCCAGTGTAGATCCTACAAATTACTTCCTTCTTCCACATGGTGCCACGCTAAGATTAATGTTTTGCCTCAGGGGAAATCCCCTAGTGCTGTTCAATAACCAGCTCTTCTGCCTCTGATCAAACACTGCAAGTTGATTGTGAAGCCAAGTGGTGATCCATGTAGAGAAAAGTGAGGACACTTGGCATCTTGCTGGCCCTGTGACAGTACCATCACTGCTCTGTGGGAGGATTTGGATTTGGTCCCTAAGCATTTCAGGACCTTGCTTTGAGATGAGGTTGCTACTGGCCATCCCCAAGAATCTCACAGGACAGGCATCTCAGTGGTTGGTCTTCTGTCCCCGCGAGGACTGGGGAGTCCCTGGGAGCTAAGAATGCTGAGAGGTTGCCTTGGTGGGACATGGATGGTTCCTCAGCATGGAGTGCTGGCTTTTGGGGCTGCTGAGCTGCTGTGAGAAACACTTTAAGCTCGCTGAGTCATAGAAGTCAGTGCTTGCTGTTACCATAGAAATCGGATCAGCTGCCATGGATGGGAAGTCCTTGTCCCTTGGCTCCACTGCTGCGTGGTTCCAGCATGAGCTCACAGTGCAAGGGAACCCGATTTCTTGCTCCTTGTCCCGTTGAGATCAGAGAAGGTCAGGCAACTCTTGCTGCCCTCACTAGAGGTCAGGGAATAATTTTGCTTGGGTCTTTGCTTGTGTCCCCAGCACTTTGGGAGCCCCAGAGAAGTGAAAACTGGTTGCAAACTGGTGAGTAACAGAGAGGAGAAGATGGGAAGTAATAAGCGTGGAGTGATCCCAGAGGGAGAGGGCAAACACTGAATATCCAATTTCCTGTGCTCTCAAAATACATTGTCAAGCTTGGTCACAAGTATAGAACTGAGCATGGATGTGACACCTTCCAGTGCTCAGTCTCTCACAGGTTTTGTCCTCTGTGCTCACATCTGAGTAACTGTTTCCTTGTTTTCTTTGGATAAAGATACACATTCAGGCTCTGGAAATGGAGGATGCAAAACATCGTTGTCTCCTCTCAGTTCTGCTAAAGGAAATAACTTTACTCTGAATTTACTTTTCACACAAAGGTATTGCCTCCTCAGATCACCTTTGAACGCTTTGGTCTCCTCATAATGCAAAATAAACACAAGCTTGTCAGTGAGAAGTGAGCCTTTCTGTGAAACTGTTACAGAGATTCTTACGGGTGCAAGGTGTCATTTTGTTTTTCTACAGTTCCTCTTGGCTTGGTGCCTGTTGACCACTGAATTACTGTCTGTGTGAGCAATCCAGGTCTTCGTAGTTGTCCTTTCCAGTGTTTCCTTACTTCCAGGACTCTGACTTCAGTGGATAACAGCTGTTTCCCCGGTGTTGTCCTGAAGAATTGGTACCCTTAGGAGGTGCTGTATTGCTGTACTAGCTCAGTCCTGGCTTTGACGCATCTTCTGCTCCAGGTGGGAGTGAGAAATATTTGCAAATAGCAAATACACTGAGCTTTCTGTTTCTTGGACTCTCTTAATTATTTGTTTTCCTCAGTGTTATGGCATGCTTAGTGAAAAATACTCATTCTGGCTGTATGGCTTTAAATGAAAGAGGTGATTGCTTGCTGCTTGCTATTAGTAGGAGAAAGGATTTACTGGGTGATGCTGATAGGAGATGAGGGTTGTGTGTGTATTGTTCGCCATGTCTTACTAGCTCAGCCTACAAAATCCTGTTCTAAGAAGCTGTTCACTTCTGTGTTCAGATCCCAGCACACTGAAGCACCTACTTCGGTGTTGTTGAGAGCTCTGGCCCTCCCTTATGGGGAGAAGGAGGGGGGTGATTCCTGGGAAAGATTCCAGGACTGGGCCAACTGTGGAAACAGCTGGGCTTTTTGCCAGCCCTTTGGAGGGAGTGGGAGCTCAGAGCTGGTACAGTGAGTGTGTCAGGCAAGGGCTGGAATAGCCTGTTGCCTTCCTGAGTGTCTTAGAGCTGCTTCTGTCTCAGGAGAGGAACTACTCTGTACAAGGCTCTGTTCAAGCAGAGGCTCACTGAGAGGGTTGGTACAGCTCCTGATGGCCTTTTATTAGCAATTGTCAGGAAAGAATCTGACATACGTCAGTGGTCCAGGCTTTGAGGAGGAGAAGGAGTTCCTGGATGTGAGATAAGGGAGTATTTGGTGAAAATCAATGAGAAGAGGAAAAGCCTCTGTGGAGGGGTAAATTTGCAATCTCTGTCTCTCACCTAACAATCTCTGTAGTCCTTGTTCTAGACACTGCAAAATAAAGCGTGGTATTTGAGGACCATGGCTACAGATCCACTCTCAGAGCTTCAGGATGACCCAAACTTGGATGATACCAACCAGACCCTCAGCCAACTCAAACTGGCCGCCATAGATGAATCTCCTGCTTTTCCTGACTTGGGTAAGTATCCTGCTTGTTTGGGAGCTGGGTTTTCGCCAAAAAGCAATTATTTGTCCTGCAGCATTGTGGTCATATCTACATACACAGAGAGCCCCAGCTCCCTTTAAAAGCTTTATAAACACATTAAACTTGCACCACACCCAAGTGAATCAACCGTGGTATTGAACAGCACTCAAAAAGTGCAGCGCCAGCTGATGTAAATACATTCTTCCCAGTCTGTGCCTGACTCCATTTTGGTGCTGACAGTACAGATGTGCTGTAAATCCTTGAGTGTCCTTTGTTATGGTCTCTTGCAGGATAGTTAGGCCTTCTGGACTGGAAGGGTCTTGAACTTCCCTGTGGGAGGTGGGGCTGGAGATCTGAGTCGTTGATCAGAACTATGTGTGGGCCTGTGCTATGAACTGGTGCCCAAAGAGGTCAGGGGAATTAGCTCAAGGACATCCATCAAGAGACTGAAGTTAAGATCCTTCTTCTCTAAATGCCATGATGGTGTCCTTGGGTTTTGTCTTTGTGAACATTTGTGACATATCTGAACAGTCATTTGAGGGAGTGTGAAGGACACACATGGACCTCATAGGACTGACAGGACTCTTCTGAAGTCATTGCTGCTCTTGTCCACTCTGAATTTCAAAAGTAGCTTTTCAAGGTGTACAGGTGCAAACATTAGTCCCTCCCATGTAGAACTGCCATTTTTTCTCATACCTCTTATCCCTTTTGTACCCCTTGCTAAGGTGCTCCAGATCCTTCTTCTAACTGCTTGTCCTTGTGTTTTGTGCAGAGGACTCCAGAGGCTCCCCTGAGCCTGTCACTCACCTGCAGTGGGACGATCCCTACTATGATATTGCCAGGCACCACATTGTGGAAGTAGCAGGTAGGGGTCTTTCTGTTTTCTCCTTTGGAAACCTCTTTGCACCCTGGCTGAGGAAAGGCCTTTCTAATGGGCTCTGGGGGTATCTGCTGTTTGCCAGGCCCAAGTGGCAATGACAGATGGCACCATAAAGAGAAGGAGCACCAAACTTCTTGAATGTTTGTGATATGTGTATTTTTCTGTTGACCTCAGTTAGACTTGCATTCCTTTTTGGCTTTTGCTGTCTTAATTATTTTATTAGCAGGAGTCAGTTGTTTTTGCTGAATTATTTTAGATGTGGCCCTTGACTATATTCTAAGCACAAATGTGATTTTTACATGATAGTGCCACAGAAATTACCTAGTTAAGCAATACAGCTGTGAGATCCTCAGCTGACTGAGTAATCCACAGTAGGTGGCATCTCACATCTGAATGGCCAGAACTTACCATCCTGTCTGGAAACAGCATGTATAGAAATCTGAAACAGGGAAAATAGGCCCTTGTTCCACTGCAGGGGAAGGCCGTTCAGGCTCACAAGCATTTGGATTTTCTCTGTGTTGTTGTCTTGTCCGTATTATTTTATTTACACTGACCCTTGGTGATGAACCGCTGGGACCTGCATAAGATGGAGTTTTGGGTTATTTATTAGGTTGAGTTGCTGTGGTAGGCCTGAAGGGAGGGTAAACCCAGTTTATCTGTGTTCCTTGTTTAAAAAAAAAAGGAAGAAGCACCTTTTGAACCTATTGTGACTTGATTCATACTTTCTCCTTGACTATCTGTAGCCACCTCCTATTTCTCCTACTGCCATCTCCTACCCCTCCTATTGGCATTTCTCCGTACCTTGGCCCCTGCCCCACATGAGAGTTTGCAGTGAAGCAGAGGCACAAGCTGGAGTCCTCCTGGTTTAGGGTTGTTCTGCAGCAGGTTTGACCACAAAAGGAAGAGTCTCATGCACTTACTTTGGTAAGAGTTGTCCTGACATCATTCTTTTCTGGGCAGCTTTCTAGAATGAACTTGCTTTCTCCTAATCTCTCATGTTCCATCTTTTGTGGAACAGAATTATAATGGCAAACTCAAAACTTTTGTCTTCTGCTCAGGTTGACCGGCCAGATGTTTAACATTTGGGCCATTATGTCTTAGAGATTCGCCAAAAGTGCTTTCGTTTGCAAATGTGTTACTAACCTTTTCCATGGGGCTGGAGTTCCAGGACTGTGGTTTACAGGAGTCTGCACCCTTGTCTCCTTGCTACTGAAACTCAGAAGGGACAGATGTGTGGAGTCCACCATTTCAGTGATAGTAGCTAAAATATTTGAAATGAGAATGGCAGAGGTAACTGGTGATTCAGGACTCTGAGAATGGGTGAGTTGAATGATACTGATGTTTGCTTCAGACAAAGTTCTTAGCAGGGAGTTTAGATCAGAGACATCGATAAAACTGGAATGTCAGCCCAAGCCAAGGATACACTTTGCATGCTGCCTCCTGACATAAGCACCACTCTTTCTGTTCCAAGGTAACTTTTTTTCCCCCCACAAGCTCTCTGAATGGAGAGTGTCTCAGTGGCTGTTGGAAAGTAGCCATTTGACACTGTCTAGAATAGTAAATGAAGAATTATCTCACTCCCTGAAAACATTTCAGGGTGGTATGGTCGCGGACTGGAAGCTGTGCCTGCATTCTGAACGGGATCTCTTGCCTGTCATGGTTTAAATTTGTATTTCTAGTAAGCTCTTTGTCGCTTCAGTGTCTCTGTACAGTGCAGAAGCAGCTCAGAGAAGCTTCGGTTCTTTGCAGTTGCTGGCCAATTTTCTGATTGATCTGAAAGCTCAATCAAGATGGTCCCACACATGGAGTGTGGTGTCATTCCTTTCTTGGCATGGGGAGAGCAAGGAGCACAGCTCCAGAGGAGAGGATTTGCTGTTGTGCCGTTTTGAGATTTGCTGATGTCTCATTTCCTGGAAGGAGGATTTACAAATATGATCAAAGGGGCCCGAGTTGTAATCCGGGCTCTGGGGTGAAACTGTTCAGTTTTTTTGGTCAATAATTAATAGTTTTAACTGTTAAGAGAATCAGACAGGGTATTGTTCTCTGGGCTGTTGTTGGAGGCAAACAATCTGGGAAAATCTGGAAAAATCCTATTAGAAGTAGCCTGGAGAATAAAAGTCTCACCGAATGGTTGATATGAAAGGGTTGGATCTGGCTCTGCTGACAAGTTATGGTGGTCAGCAGCTTCAGGTACAATGAATGCTGGCAATACTGGGCCTGAAACAAAAGAGCTCCATCCTGGTTCTTTTGTAAATATTAGCAAATGGCAGCAGAACAAGGGTAATTTTATCCATTCTACTGATTTATTAGCTTTCTGTCCCATGTCCTTCCCTGTTCTACACTTCAAAGCGGAAAGCATATGGCTAATTCTGTTGCTGCCTGCCCTGAAATATATTCTGGGATGATGATGCTATTCTGGGACAAAAGCAAAAGGCTGGTTCCCATCCTTAGGCTGAATTCCATGATCCCAGGGTTATCCTCTGTGGTCAGAAAAGTAATTGCTTCTTGTGGCATGGCTGCATAGTGTTAATAACTTACTGAAAGTCCAGTTTTGATGGCAAAAAGTTAGCACATTAATTTTCTAGCTGACCTTAATTTCTGATTCAGTTCAAGGCAGGCTGGATTTGAATATCCTGGCTCTCTGGCCTAAAGAGGGGAAAGAGTACAGAAAAACATTTTGCAGAATGTGTTAGGAAATAAGTTTTTGATTTTGTTTTTCACTTAAAAATAGTGCAGTAGTTTCATGGAGACTCTCCTCTGTGCCCTATGTTCCTGTCTCTTCTCAGGACTGGGATCTTGCAGGAAGAGGCTGTCCATGGGGAGAGAGCAGGCATGTTTTTGCAGTCCCATGTGGTGCTGTGTTACAGGAAGATTACAGTGAAAGGCATCCAGGCCACGGTTCTGAGGGAGTACTCAGAACTGGAGTATTGTTGGGAATCAGAATATTTGAGTTTTGGGAAACCGTCTTTTGGTTCTGGGATTCAGTGCTTTTCTGAAGGAAAAAGATGGTGCTCTGCAGTTCCTTTCAGACCTACCTTAAGGTGTGTTTTTCAGGAGTGTTTTACACAGGCTCTGGAGAGGGTCTCTGTATGGTTTTGTTCTACTTGACTCTGAGTGCCTCTTTTTGTGAGCATTGTAGCAGTGAAATTCATCTTTACACATGGCTGGAACAGAGGTGGTTTGATTTCACTGCACAAACCACTTCTGCAGAGTGTGATTTTTCTTTTCCTTGCTGACATCACAGCATTTGGAGGAAACACAACCTTCTGGTTGAAGGCTGTTAAGGAACTATCCCAAATTTCTGTTGCATTTAAGTGTTTCTGTGTCCTCCTGCCCATTCTTACATGGCAGAGGTGCTGCTTCCATCTTCTTGGTGGTTGAGGCAGACTAGGTGTGACATTGTCTTGGCCTTGAATTTTAGCAGAGGTTGAATTGCAAAAATATGACAGATAGTTAATAACAGTCTGAAGGAGGTCTCTGGAGATGGCAGTTCATACTGGAAACCTGGGGCTGTGTGGGAAGAGCAGGGCTCTTGACAGCTCTGGCAGTGTGTTCCTTCCTCATTCTGCTGCCCGGTCTGAAATACTGGTCTCTTCTTTGTGGTCAATATACAGAGCTATGGCTCTGAGGTACATCAGCATTCCCATTTTACACAATAACTGGCTTGCTTTCTTTTGGGAGAAGTAAGCTGGGGTTTACGTGAATGGCATATGAATTTGGTGTATCAGTGTTCAGGAGCAAGGCTATTACTATTTATTCCAGCTATGTAATCCCTGCCCAGTGATTTCAAAGCTTTGCTGAAGCTCAGAGCATGTTTCTGCTGCTTTTTGTGGGAAATCTGGTGCCTCACACCATTAATTGTCAATCTGCAGGGCTGCCCTTGCAGATAACATGTGTTGCTAGTGTGTGTAAGACCTGTGACTGTAGTGGGAAAACAAGGTGGAGAGCTGGGAGTGTACCTTCTTGCATGTTACTAGGTTGAAACTGCAGTTTCAGCAGCGAATCTATTTTCAGTGGTGAATCTGGTACGAAATCTACCCAAAGAACATTGTGGCTGGCTGTTGGCTGCAGGTGCCAAAGCTGCAACTAGTGCTGATGATTTGCTGTTGCTATTGGTGACTGACATGGGGAGGTAAAAATCAACCTTGGTGCACCAGTAGCTGTTGCTTCTCCAGGCAGGCAAAGGTAGAAGTGGCAGACAGAACTTGTGTTGAAGGTGTGGTGCAGTGTGTCTTTGGTGTCTGATGGACTCTGCAAAGGCCCAGTAGCAAAGGGTAACAAGGGTCCTTTTCCTTTACAGTACAGTACATGATTATTGGCTCAGTTAATACAGGCTGCCTGCATTTCTGCTGCTTTTGGATGTAGTTTCTGGCTTTGACCTTTTTTTAGTTTTTGGGGGTTTTTTTTGTGGTGTGTGGTTGTTTTTGTTTGTTTTGTTTTGTTTCATTTAAGAATATTTGTATGATACGAAACGATGAGTTGCCTCTGTAGAACTGAGCCCATCCAAAGCAAGCTCAGCTCGTGCACCACATTTTAATATGCAAGATCAAGGGAAAGGAAAGTATCTAAGGAATTTTAAGTTTCTAAGGGAGACCAAGGAAGTTGAGAGTTTTTTCCTAGAGCCCTGCTCAGACTCCTGACCCATGCGGGTCAGTTGAATATATAGCTGTGAGAGATGGAAAGGGTCTGGGTGTGACAGTAAATGCCTTTGTAGACTCCTTCCTGCCCAGAGAGACTTTTTCCCCCCCTTTTTTTTTATAATTGGCATTTCTTTTTTTTTTTCAGAATATGCTATTTTTTAAAAAATATATTAGAATAGCGATGGATTTGTTAAGATTTAAATTGTCCTATCTTCAGGTTATTAGTGAAATTTAGCTTCTTGCAAAAGAGTCTGTGGGATATGGTATTAATATGTTATGATGTTGTTCTGGTATGCTTCTGAAGTTTTTCAGAGGACTTGGCATTCAGAATTAATTGCAATTAACCCTTTTAAATGTGGCAGTACAGCAGCTGCCATTTTGTTGGCAGAGGAAGTGTAACAGTAATTTGACTGTGATTGTAAGAATTAGTTGCAAATTCAAGAAAAAGGTTTGGGAATCAGGGATTGCTGTTGCTGCCTCTGTTAGATTAGGCTGCTTTGGAGAGGAGCATCAGGGAAAGGTGACATGGAAGGAGGTTGTCTGCTGCAAGATAGCAGCTAAATGCATCCCAGTGGCAATCTGGCTAGATACTGAGACTTTACACTCAGGATTACTTTCTGGGAAATGGTGTGAAGCTTGGCTTGCTATAACTTTTTTTCTGTTCCTCCAGACCAGGGTGCACTTGATGGGGCCCAACCAGGTAGGTAGATTTTTTGTGGCATTAACATTTGGTTCTGTAGATCATGGTATTATTCCTTTAGCATGACCATGGCCTGTAGCTGGACTGTCTCAAGGGAGCCCAAACTTTGCTCAGCCTTAGACTGCACTGGCAACTTTTCAGGAGTCCAAAGGCTGCACAAAATTGTCATCTGACAGCTGCACCTCTGCCTCGGGCACGGCAGAACCATCTGAAACAAATTTGGCATGTGGGCTTTACTTTGGGCACTTCGGGGCTCGTGGCTCTTAGTGTAAATCCTGTTCCTCTCCTGTCATGGTGGTGGCCTGCTTGGACCAGTTCAGTTTGAACTCCAGTTTGCCTTGTTATCATGTGTGCCTTGGAAGTTCATCACAGGATTGTTTCTTGTTCCTTCACATGATCTGCTGCTGCACTCATGTGCTAAGCAGCTGGCACTTAAACTGGATTCTCCATCTGACAGCAACTGTTATCTATTTCTTCTCCATTTGGCTGCAGAGATGTTGTGTTTTGGTACCTTGTTCACCCAAAGCTGTGCTGGGCTGCCCTGTGCTTGCTGAGCATTTGTTAACACTCTCTGGATTTCAGTCCTAAGCCTTAAGAATTTGGGTGCCGGTGCCTTCATGCTTCTCAGTGTACATAAAAACTTATTTTGGTGTGAAATTCTTTGTGCTAAGACCTTCACACAATCCATGGAAATGCTGATTCTCACTTCCTCATTATGTGGACTCTTCCCTCACATTTTCTGTGCTCTCAAACGTTCTCCCATTTTGCATTCTTTAATCTGATGCTCTAGTATACTTTGTATCAGTTAAAGCTGTATTCACTTGGGAAGGCTTCCTGATTCTGGCAGTGAGTTTGGATCTTGGCCTATCTATGTAGAAGATGTCATGTATTAAAATACTTCTACTTTGAGCTCCTTATCTGCTTTTCCTGCAGGGCTAAATCCACTCTGGAATTCCATAGGCAACTAAAATCTACTATGCTTAAATACTTCCCAGCTGTGCCATCAGCTTGGCAGGAACCTGAAATTACATTAGACAAGTTTTTTACTGACAGTGGCTCTGATAAACATCCTCAGCTGTGTGAAACTGGTGTAGTAAAGTTCCAGTATTCTGTAGTAGCGCCCTCTCCTTGACCCTGAACTCTGTTAACTTTGTCGTTTTACCAGTAACACAAGCTTTTGGTGGCAGGTTTATCCATCTCCATTCTCTCAGTGTCACAGTACCAGGCTATCCCCTCTTGAATCTTTCATCAAGGTGGGCACTCAGCTGAGGTTACCTGATGAAGGCTGGGGTGAGCAGGGTCTCTGTGCTGCAGTTAGGGTGCTGCCAATCATGACATAAAGGCTAACGGATAGATATCAGGATATGCCACAGATATATTTCTATTTACCTAGAAATACATAACAGGGTTTGCAAGCCAAGCATGTGTTTTTTGTGTTGGCTGTGCAGATTCATTTAATAAGGTCCTGTCTCGGGACAGTACTACTATCTTCATTTCAATTTCTACTGTGACATGTCTGTATTGTTGCAGGTGTCAGTCTGAAACATTAGCCTCAGTATTTAAACTTCTTAGAAGTTTGGCCCTGCACTGATGGCTTGGAAACAGCAGTGATTTTCCTTATCCATTGTCTCAGAAGTGCCCTGGAAATGCTGCTTTTCAGGCAAGAGGGAAAAACTGATTTGGAGCCTTAAAAACACCATAACAATGTTCAGGAGAATTAGCATGTCTATCAGTGCTACAAGTTAATATCTATTTAGCTGAGCAGCTGTCTTGTGTGGAGAGGCTTTTCATATTGGCTACTTTCTTGCTCTTGTTAAAAAAAAAAAATATATCTGTGTTTTATCCTACAGGAAGGTAGTCTAATTTCACTGTAGATTGAAAATATTGCAAAGTTGGGATGCTCTGTGAGTACTGGTGGTATATAATTGCTTCTTTGTTGTTTTGGTGCTAACTATTGAGCATTCCTTATCTGGGAGAGGTAGGAGGTAGGAGCCTGAGAAGCTGAGTGATTACTTCATGCTCTGTAGTTGTGTTTAATGGAAACTTCAGCCATTTGCAATTGCAAACAAGGGGTGAAAACCTAGATACCTAAGATTAATATTGCAAACAGGAAAGTAATAGTACAAGGGATGGAGCATCTGGGAAAGATCAAATGTGATAAGAGCCTGCTCTTTGGGAGGCAGAGAGGTCACCTGCAGGCAGTTTCCTTCGACAGCCAAGAATGCATGGAATGGGCTTTAGATTCTTGTTTGTAAACTGGATTGTTCAGCTTTAATGCTGAAATTTGAATTTTGTCATATCTGGAGGAACCAGACTGATCAGATATATGTCAAGTGAAAACAGGACTGGCAGTTGGCTGTTTTGAAAGTTTCTGTGTTGACAGGCTGAGCTCAGTGTGATGAAACTGGAGCAAACCCCAGAACTCAGTAGCAGACATGCTCATTCCTTTGTAGGTCTCATGCATTAATTCATTCTGATTTGGAAGGCAAAACAGGCCACTCCTTTTTCAGTCATCCAGAGGACTGTAGATTATCTTTTGATGTACTTGGTCCTGGAAATTGTCCAGGGGAAACATGCCATCTCTCCTTTGGCAGAATCATGGATTGTCTGTTTATTCTTTACCAGCAATCTCAGACCTTTTCACCAAGACTATATAAGGAACAAGATTCTTGACTTTGCATAGGCTCTGCCATAAGCTTTTTTGTCATTCCAGATAAAGCTGTTTGAGCTATGTGGTTCCTGACTTGTGACTTGTCAGATCTGGAAATCAGTGCCCAGGAGCCTGAGATGAGTGTGTGGTCACCCACAACATGGCACAAACTGAATGCCACAAAAGCCTGCCTTGATCAAGCTTGCAGTCTGCTTCTGGCCCCCAGACCATCCACTATGGTGTAAAATACAGCCTCTCAGTTAACTGAAGATAGCACCTGTTCTGAATTTAGCATAGAGCTATGATCTGCAAAGATTTGTTTTCTTTCTGACCGTTCTTTCATCACTAGATTCTCAAATGCTACCATCTTCTTGGTGCTCTGTGCAGGCAGGGCCCTTTGTCCTCCAGATGGAGACATACAAGTTACTCAAGACCAGTGGGAAGAGTCACAACATGCCATATTCCTTGCCCAGGACTTTGTAGCCTGCACTTAGTTTTATAGGCAACTTAAGTACATTAGACCTGGCCCTAAAGCTCATAGCAAGCTACCGAGAAACTCCGGGCTAGGCAGAGAGTGGGCTACCATGGGATATGCAATGTGATGTTGGTCTTGTGGCCTGGCTGTGACTGTATCTGGTTGTTCCAGATGAGCCTTGCATCACTCTCTCCTAGTCCTGCATTCTGGGTCATGCATCCCCCCTAACTGCCCCTTATCTCCGCATGTCTATGTCAATGTGATGGCCTATGCCACCCCTTTCCTGGTCTGTACCTAGTGCTGCCTCAATGTCCTTAGCTTTTGTAGAATTTCTGGCTTTGTGCATTGGTAAATTCTGTCCCTTGTGTTGTCTGGTGAGTGACTTGAACATGGTGGAGGAAATAAAAGTGAACAAGTAGCAAGAGAATCTGTTCTTCTGACCGAGATGGGGGTAAAAGAGGGTTAGCAGCTTCTTAATGTCATGGCTGGTATGTGTGAGTTCTCTGTCTGCAATTTGCAGCACCAAATGCTCATCTGTTACTAACAGGCAGTGTTCCCAGAAACATCAGGTTTGCTGTTCCAAGATCTGTTGCTCAATGGCAAGTGTAGTCAAGCAGTAGTTGAGGGCCAGAGCCCATGCAAAGGTGAGAAAATGGCTGCATGCTCTGAATATTGTCAATCCATGTGGGAATTTATTTCAAGAGGAATGATGTATTGAAGGTCTGTCCTGCATAAGTATCAATCCTTGCTGCTTTTCTGTGCTGTTGTCTGTATGAGATAGTTGTGCTCTAGGGGAGGAAGAAGCGTGCTGTTGAGTATAATCTCAATAGCCCTTTCACTGTTCCACCCTCTTTCTGTTTGACAAGAAAACACAGCTTTCAGAGCATGGTGAGTAGCTAAGAAGATGAGAAGACTTTAGACTTTAACCCTTCACTCTAAAGGAACAATTTTAATCTCCACTGCTGCTGAAAAGCAAGTTATCTTTGTGGAGATGGATTGGGTGTTGTGTCTGGGAGAGAATCAGACTTTCCCTCAAACTCTGTATGTGCTGGTTGTTATTTATCTAAATCTGTAATTCCCCTAGCATGTTTGCTAAGCTTGGCCATGCACATCTGCTTGGGTTTTGTTTGCGGGGCCGACATTTTGCTGGCAGAAGTCCACTGATGTTGAAGACTTGCTTTGGGGAAAACTTGGCTTGTTGTCTGAAGCCTCAAGTGGTGACTGCAAGTGTCCTCCTGAAACGAGAGTGCTTTATGGGTTATTTGGCTCCAGTGTGATGGGGACTGTTTTCTGCTTGGTTTTTACAAAGAATGCTTTGTTGTGCCACACTTTGCAGCTCCTTCCAGCTCAGGGTGGGAAAATGTCTCTGTGGATGGAAAAATCTAGGAAGCAGTGAAGAGCTTACTCTGCAATGCCCCTGGAGAATCCAGCAGTCCTACTTGGTCCATTGGTAGAAGATGATGCTTGCTTCTCTTTTTCTAGGAATTTTTTTGTTTCCAGAGTATGAAGTGGCCTGTGTTCTGTGTGCAGGACTAAGCTTCAGGTGAAGCAAGAAACAGATGCACCAGACTCTAAGCAGTTAATCTGGGACTGTGTGCAGGATGGAAGGAGTGGTTATTGTGCCTCTGAGGGGCAGTTTTCTCTGTGCATCAGGAGCAGTGCCCAGAGACAGTTTTGCAGGATTAATGCTCTGAGCACTCTGCTCTGTACTTGCCTCCATCCCTATGTACCCTGAGGCATCCTGGCTTCCAGTCCTTTCTCTCCTTTTAGGGCTGGAGCAGGGATTCTGTTCTCCATTCTCATTGTTGACTTGCCAGGCCCTTGGTGTTCAGGTTTCTTCCATACTAGGCCCATGTAACTGCTGAAAATCAGGTTTAGCTTTGCTGGCAACTGTGGCAAACCAGACTTCTGCGTTGTTAAGGTGGTTTCTCATTCTTTCTTTGCCCCTTGCTGCCAAGACCACAATGCAGTCCTTAAACTCCATGTAATCTCTGGCATTTCATCTGCAGGTGATGACAAATACGGAAGAAAAGTAATTTTGTTCAGTGCCTGCCGGATGCCCCCAAGTCATCAACTAGATCACGTGAAACTGCTGGGGTAAGTAGTGTCTTAGTAGGCTGCTGTTAACTTCTTAAACCTGACCTAATTCTTATGTGCTGAGTTCCTGAGGCCAGGTCTATATGCTGTAGCTTCTTTAGGTGGGCATATTCTCCCAAGTCCTTACCTCCATTGCTGGAGATGCAAATCCTGTTACGGCACACAGAAATGAGTCCCAAAGAAGATCCTCTCTGTAGCAGAGCACAGAGTGAGTTCAGCAGTTGTCTCTTCTCAGGTACCTGAAATTCACACTGGACCAGTATGTGGAGAGTGATTACACATTGGTGTACCTGCACCATGGCCTGACCAGTGAGAACAAGCCATCCCTGAGCTGGCTGCGGGATGCCTACAGGGAATTCGATCGCAAGTGAGTAAGGCTGCAGCAAGCAAGGATATAATGTGCTGTTCTGTAGCCTAATATAGATGATCTTCCCCAGGTCCCCTGTGTAGCTTGGTGATCATAATTTACTATCACTTATTCTTCTGCTTATGGAGCTGGATTGTGGTTCAATGCAGGCTGAACCATGGAATAAAAAGTCGTTCTGTAATTACATCCTTCAGGCCAACAGACAAGCAGCAAAACCAGGACCTGGTGCGAGTGTGTCAGGTCCATGATATAATTGTTGCTTCCTGGTGAGGCTGCTCTCAGCTTGCCAGTGAATCTTGGAATACAGTAGAGCATGCCCTTAGGCTGCTGAGTGGCCTAACACAGCTACAAAATATGGGAGAGCGGAGGCCATGGGTGCTGGGGAGTGGCGAGGCTCAGTGCAAAAGGAATGGAGCAGCCAGGGTGCCTTAATCTTGTGGAAAGGTTGGTTTCTCTGCTTAGAGTGCAGCTCATTGTGACTGGGCTTCTCTTGGCAGGTACAAGAAGAACATCAAAGCCTTGTATATTGTGCACCCAACAATGTTCATCAAGACCCTGCTGATTCTCTTTAAGCCTCTGATCAGGTAGGAAGCACTATAGGAGACTCACCCACATCCTCACTCTGTGGGGGAACAATGGGGCATTCTCATTAGGGCACAAGATGAGCCCAGGCTGCCAAGCCTACCCTGGAGTCTCACCTTATGCTGTCTCCTGTTTCTGAGCTCACAAATATTCAGATGCCAGAAGTATCACTTTGCAAACCCACAGAGTTTGCAGCTCTGTGCTGCTCCTTTTCTATCCAGCCAAGTAGAAGTAAAAGGTCAGGCTCTGCCAATAATGAAAAAGGAAGTGAGAGCATCAGTCCAAATTACTTTTAATTCATTGTGTTGCTGGATTTGTAACTCTGTAAAATAATTGAGAGCAAAATTTTCTCAAACCTACTCTTCTAAACATACAAAGAAGACATCCAGAGTTTTAAGGAGCTTGCTTCTGCTAGGCTCTAATGTGACTTGGAAAGTCTTGCCATCTCCTGGTAAAATAGATGGAGTTGGAGAGCTATGTGGGTGATATTTCTGCTGCTCAGCCATACCTCCCCTTTTGCCCCATTAATGTACTTTGAAGACCCCTGCTCTCCTTTTATGTAAGAAGTCAGTTCTGCTACTGGATTTTTTGATTCCTCACATTCCTACCTTTCTCTTGTTTTTCAGCTTTAAATTTGGACGGAAGATTTTTTATGTGAATTACCTTAGTGAGCTGGAGGAGTATGTGAAGCTGGAACAGTTGGGGATTCCAATCCAAGTGCAGAAGTGAGAATATTTCCTGTCTCCCACTTGCTTAGGGCTCTGTGAGAGGGAACTTTTCTGGAGGAATGGCAAGGGGAAGAAGAGATTATTCCACTCAGGCAGTGGTTTTGGAGGGAGTAGTGACAAATCGCTTTAAAGACTTGCTTCTCTCCATACTTTTTCCTGTGTGTCCTTGGCCCCAGTGCCAAGTTTTGAGTTAAAAATCCTCCTCCAGTGGAGCACTAATCCTGCCCCTCCCACTCACCCCTTGGGGACTTTCTGCAAGATGCTGACTTGAGTTCTGACCTGGAGCTCATGGTGTGCATCTGCTGTGTCTGGGCACCTGCTTAGCTCACTCTGCACAGTTCAGCTTGTCTTTGGGGCTTCTCAAAGTTGCCATAATCTCAGTCACACACACATAAAACATCTGTCTCATCACAAGTAGTGCTGTCCTGGCCTCCTGCCCATGCTGTCATCTTCAGCTACTCCAACTCTTGATTCAGGATAGATAGTCTTTTCTCCCTGCTTTTCTTCTGGTAACCAGATGTTTATTCTTGTGCTCCAGAGGTGTCTGTCCTGTGTTTGCATAGGTAGAATCAAGCACACTAGGCCAGAACTTTTACCAGTGGGTGTGCAGTGTTGGTTCATGCACTTTCTGGGAGGCGGAGTGGCTTTTTACTAGTCTGTGTTTTGCTACAGATATGATGAATACCTGAGATCCCTGCAGAAACCTATACAAGTGCCCCAGAAGCCAACACCCCCACGGCCACCGCTGCCAAACCAGCAGTTTGGAGTCTCGCTCCAGCAGTGAGTATCTCTGGACTGTGTTGTTTTTGCCCTGACTTGCTTGATAAGAGGTCACTATATTTATAACTGAACAGCAGCAAAAATGACTGTGAAATTTCTGGCAGTTCAGACTTCCTACAAAACTTAAATAATTTTCCTTGAGGAACTCTGTGCTCATTTCCAGATTCTGACTGACTTGGTTCAGGTCAGCCCTCTTGATCCCCACATTAGATTGTTGCTGCAGCTAAAGGTCACTAAGGGAGGAGCCAACATAAGGGCCATGGGGACAGCTTTATGGCACTAGAAATGTCATTTTAAGCAAAGCAAGTCTGTAGGAGGCTGATGGAGGTGTGTTTAGGGCTATGCTATTTTGATTGAGCAGTGCTGCAGATCTGTTTCTTATTTTTTTTCCAAATCAGAATTTCTATTTTAAAAGCACTTCTATTTACCTTGTACTGAATCCCACTCTCCATTCCTTCACAGTGACACAGGCAAACACAGACACTGGCAAGGGCTAGTGATAGTGAGTAAGTGATGAAGGTATTTTTAACTTTGAGTGTGATTTTGCCTCCCTGAGGAATGAGGAGTAGCCAGATAGATCCTTTGAGGTGATCTGGAAACACATTCCCCAGCTTCAGTACATTTCCAAATGGTGTTTCCTGTGGTGCTGTGTGCCTGAGCTTGCTAGCCTGAGAGGGGGAACAGCTCCATGCTATCAAGTGTTCTGGGCAATGTAAGGGTGGCAGTGAACACTTTGGCATCACTAGGTTTTTCCCTGACAGCTGTCATGTTGATACATCTTCTGTCACAGGAGTGTAGTGGCAAAAATTATTTTTCTCATGTCACCTGCTTTCTGTCCTTGCTCCTATGGGGAAGGAAAAAAGGAAGCTTAACCCTTTTCACTTGATTCATAACTAGCAGCCTTGCCTTCTGAGAAACCCTTTGCCCTGACATCTACAGGCTATGATTTTTACAGAAGATAGTAAAATGTTCCTGTGGTCTAGTAATGAGCTCATACTTGCTCCAGTGAATGATGTAGCATGATGGGTGAAGAGGATAGAAGGCTGGAATAATGGCAGAACCAGGGACTGAGACAGCAAGATCCTGTGTGGCACAGCTTGTGTTGGCAACTTCAAGACTTGGGGGCTGCATGCAAAGCAGGGAGGGCCAGTGATGTGTAACGTTTTGTCTCTCGCCACAGTCTCAGGGAGAAGAGCCCTGATCAGTCTCCTGTTCCTCTGGTTGTCAGAGACACTATTGCTCATTTGCAGGAGCATGGTAAGTGTTTGGGGAAAACTGCAGCCCCTCTTATTCTGTGTCAGTGACTTCTCCTCCATCCAAACTCCCAACAAGAACATGGTAAGATAAAGAACAGCAGTCCAGAATAAATTGTAAAGCCTGAATTAGGTGAGTTAGCCTTCAAAAGAGATTGTGTGGGGCTTAGGAGACCTCTGTCTTCCAGGAGTCTGTACTCCCACTTGTTTAAGAGTAGCAAAATGCTCCTTGTATCCTTTGTCTAGTAGTGGAAGCAGAAAGAACTGCTGTAATCTAAGAAAGGGACATGTCGACATCTGTCTGAATGCCCCACAGCATAGATTTATAATTGTTAAGGCCAGCATTTTTGAGACTTTCATGTGGTTCATCTTTCTCACTTCACAGCTCTTGCTACAGAGGGAATTTTCCGGAGGTCAGCAAATACACAGGTTGTCAAGGAGGTCCAGCAAAACTATAACATGGGTAAGTGCTCAAACACATCAGAGCCTCTCTCATTCCCTAACTACTACTGTCCAACTGCAACTGTGTTGGAATTAGTCCATCATGGATCCTGTCCTTCTCTAATAGGTCTGTAGGCAAGGCCTCATCTCAGGGTATGACCTGAGTTGCAAGGGAGAAGCATCTGATAATTCTGCTGTTTGGAAAGTATATTCCTTCCTACTCATGTTCCCCTTACTGTCTGTTTTTGGGGTTTTTTTCCTGAAAGTTTCCCTGTTTCTTGGGGTGAGATATACCATCTTAGTCTGATTATACTGAGGGGACTGAAGAAGACCAGGGAGCAGCTTGGTCATGTTTCATTTGATGACTTCTAAAGATGTAGTGCTGGATTCAGCAATGCTTTGCATGTCATTCTGGGACACGTTTTTCCACTCTGCTAGAAGAAGTGGTACTTCAGGTTTCTGTGTTCTTTAAAATACTTCTTTCCTAGTTCTGGGCTCTGACCACCATGTCCCATCCTTGACGGAAGTCCTGCTTTGTCCAGTGAGCACTGAGTCTCTGCTCTACTTTCTCAGGTGTGCCTGTAGATTTCCAGCAGTATGAAGATGTCCATCTCCCTGCTGTGATTCTGAAGACCTTCTTGAGGGAGCTACCTGAGCCCCTTCTCACTTTCGGCCTCTACAGCCATGTTGTCAACTTCCAGAGTGAGTTGTAACAAGTGTGCTACTCCCTGAATGCTGCACTGGGCTAAGAGGAAAGATATCTTTGGGGGGGGGTTTGCTTGTGATACCCTGTGACTGCAAACAGGGCTTTCATCAGGGTGAGTGCTGAGGATTCCTCATGGACCTGCTCATCCTGTCTCTCTTGATTTTTAGGTGTGGAGGAAGAGAATCGTGTGGATGTTGTTCGCAAAACGCTCCAGACTTTGCCAGAAGAAAACTACCAAGTGCTCCGTTTACTGACAGCCTTTCTTGTGCAGGTGAGGTGTTCCAAAAGTGGGCCATTGTATACTAGTTCAGCTGCCAGTGCCTTGCATGAGCTTTTTGACTGCCTGCTCTCTCTTTTCCTCTGAGAGGAAAAGCTAGGGAATTGTCTCTCTGTACCTTATGTTCTTTGTGTACAAAGATCAAGAATGATCATGATGGACTAGCCTAAGCCATTGCTGCTCATAACACTGAGAGGTGCAGGTGAGCCTTAAGCCTAAAAGGTGCAGACATACAGCCTGTGTGGTCTGTACCAGGAAGGCTGAAAGCTCCCCAGGGTGGAGGTAGAACTGCAAAATACCTGAGTAGAAAAAGGGTCTCAGATCTGCACTACAGATTTTCCTGCTGCCAAGGGAGGCACTTAAGGCTGTTATAGCAAAAGGGAAGATCATGGGTGGTGATCTGGACTTGTAGAGATACTGACAGTGCTCTCAGTCCTGTTGTTATGATATATTCTGGGCAGCTTTTCTTCTCTCCTTTGCCCTGGGAGAATGTCAGCTCTGGCTTTGGGGAGAGTAAAGGGCAGCTGCTGTGCTGTTCTGTAGGATTCACAGTGGTCTCTTTCCTTCCCACTTAGGTCTCTGCTCACAGTGACAGAAACAAGATGACAAACGCCAACCTGGCAGTTGTGTTTGGCCCAAATCTGCTGTGGGCCAAAGACGCAGCCATCACTCTAAAAGCCATCAACCCCATCAATACCTTTACCAAATTCCTGCTGGACCACCAGAAGGAGCTGTTTGAGGATGCGGAGGCCTGAATCCAGGCCAGCCCACACCAGCACACTGTGCCCACTTCCCCCTTCTTTGTCTTGGAGCTGTGACCAAGCTGTCTCCAGTACAAAGGGACCATTGATCCTCTGGGTGATGAGCAGAGTGAGGGCTGTGGAGATGGTGGTGCCAGTGTGCAAGTAAGCGAGCAGGAGACCTGCAGCTCCGATGGGCAGGGGAGCTGGTCTCCCACCTGCTGAGAGTGGAGTCCTAACCCACCTGTGCAGCTCCTCCAGGGCTCATCACCACTCTGCTGCCCTATCAGATGACCTGCCTTCCTTTCCTCCTTCCCTTACATGCGGTTTTTCTGCCCTCTGGTCTCTTCCTCAGCAAAGGTCTTTTTTGTTCAAGCTCCCAATTGCCCCAGCTCACCCCTCCTTACCTCAGCTGGGCTGTCTGGGCTACGGCAGGCTTGCTGGGTTTAGTGACAGACATTCTTCCTGCGAGTGCCATCTCTCAGCACTGAATATGTATCCTGCCTTTCCCCAGAGGCATCTAAAGCAGGGAAGGGAGCTGCCAGCCCTTGTGGTTCAGGTAGCAGCATGTCCTGCACTTGCAGACAGCACTCCAGATGCCCTGCTTTTGACAGGCAAGTGAAGGACAGGCTCACGGCAATGGGCTGTTTTACCTATCAGTCTCCAAAACCGTGAAGGTGAATTTAGCCCAAAGCTCATCCTCTCTGGGGTCACCTACTCGAGATACTATTCAGTGTTTGCAGTCCAGTGGGTGATGTGCCTCCTGTAGTTACCCAGCTCAGGCATGTTTGTCCCTCCAGCAGCAATTCCAGCCTGGCTGGGAAGGCTCATGCCAGGCCTGGCTGTGTAGGGGTGCCAGCTGGGGCCCTTTGACAGCTGGTGAGTCTGAATGGCAGGGAGCAAGTGCCCTGGTGGCACTGAGCTGCTGAACAGCACAAGGATCACTGCCTGTCCCGGCAGCAGCACAAGGCCTCTTCTCCCCCTGGCTTGTGTATCTGTGCTGACTGGCACAAACAGCCTTGAGATGGACCGTCTTTTTTAGCAGAACTTTTCTCAGCACAGTGTAACAGAGAGCATGGCCTTGAGGGAAGGTCTGGAGACTGTGGCCAACCCTCACCCCGGAGTGCACCAGGCCTGGGTTATGAATTTCTACCCAGGTGCTGAGCACTCATGTGCCAAAGCTGTGAGGGAGCAACTATTCCATGCCAAGGGCCTTTGCCCTGTCTCCTTGGTTCATACCTTCCATCCTACCATGAGAGTTTGGTCAGATGCATCTTGTATGCCTTGGGCACAGTTGGAGAGATCGGGCAGCCCATAAGGCAGGCTCAGAGTGGGGTGATCCTGGCACCATCCCAGAGCAGCTGCAATACTGTTAGGACATTGCTATTGGTTTTGTGTTGCAGCATTGCTGTTATCTGAGCTAAGAGAGATACCTCTCCTTATCCTGTGTCTGTCAGGGTTTTAGGAGGGAGCTTCTAGCCTTACTTCACTGGTGTGATGTATCTTTGTATACTGTGCCCTGAATGCCTGGGCTAGCCCTCCCTGCTGCATCTGGCCTCAGGGACAAATCTTTTGGACCAAGCAGAACTGGTTTTTAAAAAGCTACTGAATGCTAAATAGAATTTGCTTTTTCATAATATTTTACCCTGCTTTTAAACACTGACCAAAGGTTGGTGCCCCTGTTGTAATCAAAATAAGTGACATCTGCCATAGGAATTAAGGAAATTGCTCTTTTTGCTAAGCTCTAGAATGGGAATGGGTGCAAACATAGACAGCTTTGCAAAACAGCACAGGTCCAGCCAGCTGGCTTGGAGGAGGCACCTCAACATGTGGGAACAGTTAACAAGAAACTGAGCATTACTAGGACTGGAGCAAGAGATGTTCTAGGATAGGGCTGGATCTGATCTGTTCCTGATACTGGGAAATTTTGCCCTATGTATGCTACAAGGCTGCTGCTGACCTCAAGTGTCACTGGCCTTACCTACATCTCCCTATGAGAAAGGCAAACCCAAGTAACTTTCCCTGCAACCAACAAGCCCAAGCTTGGCAACTTGGAATCAAAGTGCCTGTGTGCTGGGGCATGAGGCCTTGGCCCTATGCACTGCCTGGGAAAGGTGGCACGTTCCAGCCCTGCAGAGCAGCTAGGACTGTTCCCTGCCTAGTAGCCAGAGGAGCAGTCCTGGAGTAGCTCCTGCTCAGAGGCAGAGCAGGGATTGCTGCAAGTGTCTGAGTTCTGGCTGCAGTTTGGTGTTTATTTTGGGTTTTCTGGGAGATTTTTTCTTTTTTTTAGTGAATTCTTGAAATAACATTTCCTTTTTTAGCAAAATAGAGACTGGTGCATCCCCTGCAGGCAGGGAGAAAAGCCTGCTCCAGTTCAGTGCCTGCAGGGAGCAGATTTGGAAAGTGTTCAGGGAACTGCTACTGCTCATGGTGGGAAAGTGCTTGCAAATCCTGGAAGGGACACAGTGTAAATACCCCCTTTCTTCTGCTGCTCCTCATGCTGGAGTTGCTGAGGGCCCTGGAGCAGGCACAGTAACCAGAGTTGCTTTTGCTTCTGCCGTCTCTTCTCCTGAATGCCTTGTATTGAAATATCCCTCCCGTGACTTCAGCAAAGAACTGGCCTGCCTACAGGCGGCGCTGGGGGGGTGATCACCAGAGCCTGCACCTGCCAAGGCCAGGGCTTCAATTCCCTCCCCACCTCGTCAGCCTCCTCACACAGGCAGGGTGCTGGCTGGGCTGGGATTCTCTGCCTTGTGTAGGTGGGAGGCAGTACCCAATTAGGGTGCTGGTCTGTGTCGATTTTCTCTGTGCTGTAGAGCTGCCCTTGTTAGCCATGTCTCCCTGTGGGGGTACTTGCAGCCTTCTGCTTGCATCAGCCTACTGCTTTTAGTACCTAGAACATTCCCCTTTTGCTGAGCCTCCTGCTGTGTTAATGGCCTTTGATCATTCCCTGGCCCAAGCTGTGTAAGGACATCAGAGCTTTTTGGTGGTGTAGGGGGTCGGGCCGTCTTGATGCCTTGTGGCAATGTTTGCTAACTTGAGAGAGAGCTAAGGGCCAGTTTGGTCCCAGTTTCCTCTTTAATGCATAGGGGCTCCTGTGCAAAATTTTTGGCTTTGCTTTTGTTGCTGATGTTCCCTGCCTTCTTTTCTGTTGATGTTCATCAGGTGCAGGCCTGGGGTTTTCATGGTTCACACTGTTTATTTTCTTCTAATCTGCACCAATCTTATATTTCACAGTTTGCACTTTTTGTATTTCAATAAAAATCAAAATGTAATCCCAGATCCAGGTGTGTCTTATCAAGTGGCAGCAGCTGTGACACATCAACACGAAATAGAAGTAAGGCTGTCTATGCTGCCAGCCACAACCATGCTGAAATGGAGGAAAGAGAGCATGAAATGCCTCCTATGTAAGTAACTCGGGGAAGAAATACTAATTTGCAGCCTCAGGTTGGAAACAGAGTTCAAACAAAATGAATTATTGGAAATTTTTCTCTTTCCTGAACAGGGCTGCACTTCCATGTTACAGCCTCCCTGTCACGATGAGCAATCTGCCTAGGACTGCCCTTTCCAAGAGGCAGACCCAGCAGCTCCACAAGTTGTTGTATCACCAGGTGCCAAATGGGAGCCACCTGCAGTTAGGATTAGCTGGCCAAGTTTATCCTGTGGCCAGGTAATATGTGCAGCAGAGGTCTGCACTTTCTCATCTTAATAATGTAGGTGGATTACTAACTCCTCAAGGTACAATAGTCTGGTTAGAACTACTGCACTCCACCCCTTGACCAAATACAATTAACTACCTTTTCCTAAAGACTCTAATTTGCTGGTTATATTAGTAAGCTTTTTGGTTAGAATCCAAGAATTAGGAGTAGAAGGGGGAGTGATGGAGATAAAAGCATCAATATCATCGGGCAGTAGCCCTGGCTACTGGCTTTGTTGTCAGGATGATGTGTTAATGCTGGTGTCAACACTTGCATTTCTAAAACTGTGCTGCTTTTCAGTTTTTATTGTTGATAAATTGTCTAATTAAGGGCTTCCCAGTGGTGCCAGTTCTCCTTCTGCATGTTGACACTGGCCCCTGTAAACAGTGGCCCCTGTGCCAACTACAGCGCAAGATCACAAACCTGTGAATGCAGCAGTTCTGGGCTTGGTCATAGTGACCTGCTTGTCACTGTGCTGGAGCAACATCTGCTCTGGCCTCAGGAGAGCTGAAGAGCAGGTGCATCTGTCCCTGATGGATCTGGCAGTGGTAGGACCTATGCTAAGTGCGACCACATCGACAGTACCGAACACGGCGTAAACACCATTACAGCTGGATACGTTGTTGTGAGTAGCTGCCCTGTGGCCTTAGGGATATTATTCTGAGTACATTTTTCTTTTTATAAATACATAGAATAGGCTCATAAGGGGAGGGCAGTTAATTATTCCTGAGTTTGGTGATTAATCAGACTTCTGTGAAGGTTTGCTTTTTCGTGTATTTGCCAATGGTTTTCCAGTCCCTTCACTGGTGATTTGGTGAAAAGGGTAGATACTGGAAGCCCCCTAGTAAAACTCAGATCCCACGGGATGGTTTCTGGGTTTGCCAGCAGTTCATCTCCCTCCCACTCTACAGTGTCTTTTTTAAGTGCATGAAATGACACTCATAAATACACACTGATGTACACACATGTAATGTAGACAGATCAGTATCTAGAAGGTTGCAGTGGGATACTCAAGTTTGCTGTATTACATCCCGAGGATGTTAAGAAAAGATTGCTTTTAATAGTTGGAATATCTCCTGTCATGGAAGTTTCCAATATACATAGTCTTTTTTAATATTCCTGCCATTTCATCCACTGTGTCTTTTTTATAATAACCAGACCCCCTTTACACTACAGCTTAAATCAGCAGTTGTTTTACTTCCACTGATTTTTACCATCTTGTCTTTCCTTTAAAGGGAAAGTGTTGGCACCCTGCATGGCATCGTGTGTTATATAGGGCTAACTTTAAGCAACACTAGAATACAGCTGTTAAGTTCAGTTATTCTTAGCACATCATACAATGCAAATTCTGCTGGTGCTTTTTCCCGCCCCCTTTTTTTCCCCCCTTTGGGGAGAAGTTAATATTTCAGTGGGGGCAGTGCATCCAGATAATTCCACTTCCTAATTCACTGGGGAGGTCACCGGAGTCTAACACTGTTGTGACTCTTTCCCCCACCTTCATCTGGAACCAGCCAGGCACCTGTTCTGTTTGTCCCTCACTATCCTTCCAGGAGGTTGGCCTCACTAGGATCCCACTGACTGCTCCAACTGTAATGCACCACAGTTCCTTTTACCCTCTCTGATAGAGGCAGGAACGTGCTCCATCCTGATAGGCAGCTCTCTGACCATTCTGTTTCCTGGAGGACAAAGAGCATGAGGCTGGTACTGTCCCAGACCTGTTGGTACACAGGGAGAAAAGCAGAGCATAGCTTACGTAAAAGTTTTATTGGAAATTCTTTGAATACTTGAAGTACACTGGAGACTTTCCAAAACAATACAAGTGAGGAGCCTTCCCCTCCACCCAAAGTATCTGTAAATCAGCAGCTACATACATACTGTCCTTAGTATCAAATGGAGCAGACAGCTGCTAAAATAAACAGCCTTCATAACACAACCTGTGGCAGGCCACAGCAGCAGCTAGACCTTTCCTGAAGCAGAGGGAACTTGGAGCCTAGATGAAGCAACTATGTGTTGAAACTGAGGAATGTCCAGAGAAGAGGCACCTAACTAAGCCCTGGAGAATCTCTTATTGCTATGGCCATCCAGCTCAACACTAGCAGCTTATATAGGCAATTTTCCAGCCTTTTGAAGTAGAAAATAAACATGCCACACCGATAATTCTGCCATATGAGATGTGGGAGCTGTAGCCACGTTAGTAACTGCATCAACAAATGCGCACAAGTACGAGCACTGACCTTCTAGATGGGATTAGCAAGAATGGCATGCTCTTTGCCAGCTACATGGCTTGTCAGTGGGAGATGAACACAGCAGGAGTGCTGGCCTTTGTCTCATCTGCTGCTCTGCAGCCCACAGTACCACTAGAGAAAGGTGACAACCACCTGTCTGAGCTACTTCCTACAAGTTGGCAGACTAACTTCCTGAGCAAAGGTGAGAGCCAGCTGATCCATTAATTCCTTGTGTCAAGGCATCCTTCTGCAACCCTTTCCACCTGTGAAACAAGGTGGCTTTGGAGGTGGGGATCAAGTATTTGTTAAAGCCCATGTAACTTAAGCCCTCTTTTGAACTGTATCGTGGAAGCTTTTTTAAATGTTTGTGCCATCTTACTTTGCAAGGACAAAGCAATTTTCAGGTGAGGTTGCTGCAAAGTTGAAGTGGTTGAGTAAGCTAAAAAGGTTCTTGTGGGTAACTTCCCTTCAGTAAGCTCTTACCTGGAGTTTCAGAGCTCACGTGGCCACCCACCAAACACATCACTCAATAAAAAAGCTGGGAAAACTCAAAGCATTGCCTTTCTCTGACCTTACACTAAGCTGTATTCTGAACTTGGCTCCTTGCTCGAGCAGTGGCACAGAAAGAGTGTTCTGGAGCAGAGCTGGGGTTTCCCTGTCAGCCGCAGGCAGTATCTTTCAACTGTGAAGGCAGCAAAACTGAAGAAGCTGCCACATTGCACTAACTAGAAGGCTGGTTACTTGGCCACTCTGAGGAAATAAGGATGGTTCCTCAGTACTGAGGCAATATAACCCCATTTCTGGAGAGAAAAAAAAAAAGTGTTTTAGGACAGTAGGGGATCTTGCAGTTGCTCACTCTAGTTGCACAGGGGAGGAAGAGAGAGAACCACAAGAAAACCCACCTTACCCAAGCTTCTGTTTAGTGTCACTGTTTCTCCTCCCATCCTTACATTAGGCAAAATACACACAACAGCCACAGAGCACTGCCAGCCAGTCACACTGTCGATGGCCAGATCATTACAAAAATAGTTTCAGCTACTCAATAGCCAGCTGATTAAAAAGTACCATAAGCTTCCCAAAAAATGTGCTTCTTTAGAGTAGCTGCCTTCTGAATGGCTGAAGAACACTGCTAATTCATCCATGCCTATCAGAAAACAGCTTTTTACCAAGTCCCTGCCACTCCACTCCACTGCTGTGTGCATTTCATTCTATCAATAGGCCCTAATGGATGTAATGGGCACACAGTCCCCAAAACCGAGTATAATATTAATCAAGTCTGTCTTAGAAAATAAATATCTCGGATATTTTCCTGCAAAGAGAAACCAGTCTCACTGGCCAGGGTTCCATGGCACACTTGCTCTCTGTAGGGATCAGAATGACCTGCACTACTACGTGAAAACAGAACATCTTTTAAATATAGGTTTCTTTAAAAGCAATAAATATTTTTTGATTCTTAAATTCTTCTATTAACCATAAAGCAGGAAGGTTTGCAAGGATTAGAGGAAAAAATCTTGGACTAAAGACTCCTAGTTACATAACCCTAAAGAAATAGGATTCCTAGTATTTACAGTTAATGTTTCAGAAACAGAGACTATGAATTCAGCATCATCACAGCTGCTACGTGCAGGTTTGCCAACAGCCAACACTGTTAAACTCAGCATGGCTGAGTGTCCATGCACGTGGGAAGGAAATGTGGAAAGCACTTCTGTAGTTTCACTCCTGCTGATCAGCCACCTAACAAAACCACTGTGTCGAGACCCAGTTCCTTGGAAGCAGGAAAACAGTGGGAACTTGTGTTACGCAGGTCCCAAAGCTGGTATCTCTCCCTGGGCTCCAGGCACACACACTGAAGTCAGGATGAAATGCCCCGTTCTGTGGAATGGATGTCCTGGACTTAAAACTGTTGAATCTGCTGAACTCACAGACCCTGGAAATGAGCCAAAGCTTTCTATGCTCTAACAAGATCAGAGACTGTAGGAAAAGTCTGTTAGCAAGAAGATCTACCTAGGGAACTTACAGCAGAGGACCCCTGAAGGAAGCATATGGCAACATTTCACAAAGCCCCTCCACACAGAACACAGACTGAGGAAAAAAATCATTGTCATACACTGGAGTTTGACTTCCTGTGTCCCTACTGAAGTCTTAAATTCAAAACTGACTGAGCAGGAAAAGCAGTCCAGAATTATGGGGTGGAAAAGTTGAGGAAAATCAGCAGATAAGCTGTATCTGCCATTGAAGAGAGCAATCAAAGAAAGCTCACGTGATGGAACTAGTCAGCATGAGACAAAAGGCAGAGCAGGGGCAATAGAGATAGTTGTTGATATCATCTCCAGGATGCCTTGAGGAAGAACTGCTGCAGCAAAACCAGGAAACAGCTTCACTGCAAGGTTTCTACAAAAGCATCAAATTCTTTGACGTTTTTCTCGTGGACTGCCAGCTTCTCTGGCAATGAGTCCTGGAAGGGTAAAGAAAGGTGTAAGTCAGGGCTTATTCACAGCAGACAGAAGGAAGCTTTAAACATACACTCCCGGATACAAATTCTGTTTCCAAGTCCTGCAACCCCTCTCCACTGCTCTGGACTCTCCTTCCCATGTGCACAAAACCAGGAATCCTTTGGCAGCATCCAGCAAGTGACCCTGAGAAGGGCACTCTGCCCAGTGTCTGTTTGCTCTGCAGGAACAGGAGGTGCACTGGGGCCTTGCCTTGTGCAATCCCCACTACCAGTGGCAGCACAATAACCTGCTCACATCACTGGCTTCCATCAAGTCACTTGCAGCTCTCAGCCTTTGGTACTCATTTTTATCCACAGTATGTCACAGTGCTGGAGAGCCCAAAAGAGCACTCACCCAGAGATTACTTTCACCAGCCACACCATGACTCTGCTCAGGCTGCAAGATCAGGCCTGATTTGCCACAAGTTTGACACCCCAGAGGTAGGACTAGTTTGGAGGGTTTCAATGACAGCCAGAGCAAGCTCACAGAAGCAGCTTTTGGCTTCGAGACAAACACACCAGTTTCAGAGGCTCAGGTGTGCCACAAACAAAACTTCATTTGTCTGGAACATATTAATGAGGGACCCACTTTGGACAGGGCCTGTCTTCTGAGAAGTACAGGAAAGCTATAGGGGCTGTTGGAGCAGTTCCAGAGAGGAGACACAAATATGATTCAAGGGCTGGAGCTCCTCTCTTGTGAGTGAAGACAGGCTGAGAGAGTTGGAGTCATTCAGCCTGGAGATGAAAAGGCTCTGTGGAAACCTTATTGGGGAGATCTTACTGTGACTTTTCAGTACTAAAAGGGGACCTTTAAGAAAGGGGACAGACTTGTTACTAGGGTTGTTGCAACAGGACAAGGGGCAAATTAAATTAAAATATGGTAGATTCGGACTAGATATTAAGAAAATTTTTATGAAGGTGATGAAACTCTGTAACAGGTTGCCCAGAGAGGTGGTGGATGCTCCATCCCTGAACACATTCCAGATCAGACTGGATGGGGCTCTGAGCAACTTGGTCTAGTTAAAGATGTCCCTGTTCATTGCAGGGACATTGGACTAGATGACCTTTAAATGTCCCTTCCAACCCAAGCTATTCTATGATTTGATGAAGACACTTTTTTAAACTAGAGGAGAGCATTATAAAGTATGTATGATTGCCACAAAAAGAAATGTCAGGACTCCATACCAAATCCTCTGCCATGGACTGTGCTCCAATGTCAATGGAGAGGCTGCTGAGTTGAGGGGGGTTCTGAAACTCACGGTAAAACGTCCCCAGGTCCATTGGAAGAATGTCATCTTTTGAAAATGCTGGTTTCTAGAATCAAAGATACTGGTGTTAATTCCCAGAGACATTGACTTCCCTTTTGCTATAATCTCAAGTAAAGTCATTACTTGCTATCATTAAATATCTTGGCATTACAACTGTTGCTGCCATAAGGCATATTAAATAGCTGTATAACAGCCAAGATCTGTGACTGCTTGAGCAGTTGGAAAAGAGCATTTTTTGGAATCTGGCTCCTTTAGGCATTAGAGAGAGCATGCCAAACCTAGGTATTTCATTTGTAGCTGTTGATTCCAAGTATCAGTGTCTTTGCAGTTCTGAGACTGCTGAGTTCTAGTTTGAAACTGTGAATCATGGGTCTTTTCCACTCCCATTGAAAACTACTCTTACATCATTTGCCATCACACCAGCACCTGAAGCCCACCTAAGACGCAGGTGTATGTAAGAGCACTTACAAAGTCAATCATAACAAAGTCATCATGGGTGTTCCCTGTGCTGCTGCCACTGGAGCCCTCCGAGTGTAAGCTGCCTTGTAGGGGAGATTCAGCTTCTGGGGAGTCAGGAGGATTGACCTGCCCAAGAAATCAAAGATGGTGAGTACTGATCTTATGATCATGTCTGTCTATTTTCACAGTGTGGGGGCAGTTAGGAGGTTGGACAATAAACTACAGCAGGGGCAGCAAACACATGCTGTTATTTGCATGTCTGGAGAGCCCACAGGAGACTTCTTGAAACCAAACAAATCTGAATAACTAGTTACTTTTGCAAAAAACAAAGTGTATTCAAGGCAGAGAATAGCATGTATGTTTGCACAAGGGTTGCTGAGAAGACACATATACCTCTGGAAGAGGCTTACCATGGGGTCGTTATCTTCCAGCTCAACATTCTTGGGAGCAAACATGGCAAAAGGAATGTCTAAGTTGGCCATGGTCACCTGAGGAGATTCAGCAAACAGAATTTCACTAAGATGTTCTGCTTACCTAGCACAGAACAGAATACTGAATGTCTTTGTCAGGCCAGCTAAAAATGTCCCAAGATCACGTCAGCAGTTAGGCAGGAGGCTGACAACCACATTTAAAAGGCATAACATAGAGAGATGATACTCAGCTGACCTAATGCAGGTACATATCCTGAGGTGGGATTGATTGTATATATCTTGTATAATATAGGCAAGGAGTAACAAACTGCTACAAATTCAAACAATTCTTCATCCATCCAAAAGGCCTAGAACAACAGCCCTAGGAACTGGGCAGATCTCTAAAGTGCCCTAGCTGAACTTAAATGCTTGCTTACTAATGATGAACTGGTCTCCTGCTTGTCCCTTCAAGGAAGGGAGGCTTGCTACCAGCTTTCCCAGTTTATGAACAAATGGTAGTGGCGGATCATTGCAAGACCTCAGTGGAGTATCAAGTCTTCTATTCTCAAATGGGATGTTGGCAAAGTGGGGCAAATTCAATGTCTGGCACATCCCAAAAGCATTTCATGAAAAACAAGCCTATGGCAGAGCCTTGTAGGGAAATGCAGCAGGAAGAAATATGCACTCAGTCTTTGGGGTTGCACTGGCACTGGGGTGCTTTTTGCTCCTCTGTATAGGAACAGATGGGAGAAGAAGGGTATTATGGTGCCCTCTGAGAAGATCTACTGCTTGTTACCTGGTTAATGGGTTTGTTGACAAAAGCTCCCACCTTCCGGACAAAGATGGTCTCCAAAAGGTCATGTGGGGAGCCACACTTTCCTTCACTGCTGTTTGATACTGTTTCTGTGTCCTCACTAGGAGAGGAAAATAGATAACTAGTGAGGCATGGCACAAGCAATACAGACAAATCACATGCTTTATGAGACTCCTTCATTTTTCTTGGTTTACTCCTAATATTAGAAGAAGGACAAAAGACATGTGTACCATTGTTCCCCACCTTCCTCCTCAGTCGTGAGCACAAAAGCAGAGTGGACACTTGTGGAATCAGATTTTTGTTTAAAGCTGGACAAAAACTATTTAACTGAATGAAAAGCTGCTGGCAACTTGAGATGGGAGGTGGACTTTTAACTTCAGAATGTGCATGTTCACGGGAATCCTGTTCACCACTTAGTTTTTCAGTACAACAGTAGTCACAGATCTCTCAAGAGGTGAGGGCAAGAGCCAGAACTGTATCTGTTACTCAGTGTACAAACGCAGTAGTCCCGTACGTCGCAACAGCCACTCCCAGTATCATTAGTTCACTGCAGGGCTATTACTTACTCCTATGACCTGTTGAGGGTCCTACCACAGCTATTCAAAACTTTAAAACAAAAAAGTGGTTTAGTCTTGCGAAAAGAGGATTACTTAGATAGCATTTAAGAAGGTAATAAGCATTTATGAACTCCCTTCATCTTGTTTTACAATCAGCTAAACCAGCAGAGAGGTTAAAGAAATAACAAAGTTGACATAACAGAAGGATGTCACATTGAATAACAGGTTTCAATAGATGGGCAAGATCATTGTTTGGAGAAAGGCTGAAAAAGCCTCAGTCAGAGAATGCTGTAAGTTGTTTTGGGAGATGAAAAGGTAGTAGTTACACTACAAACAATAGATAAAAAAGGGAAAACAAAAAGTTTTATCTTAATAGGATTGTAAGTGGGCTAGCACAAGTGGTGGATCATCTCAAACCAACCTACCTACTAGAAGGAGTAGCTGCTGAGTAGTGAACTCCATCCAGTGGGGTGCACATCCTCTCTTGGTCAGCTTGAGTGCCATGTGCTGGCTGGCTAGGAACTGGGGGAACTCCCCCCTCCTTGCCTGGAGCAATCAACTGAGATGGAGAGGAACAGTTGAGTTAGTGATCTCAAACCAGACCAACATCACAGTTCAATACAAAGCAGATTCCATCACACTGGGCCTAAGTTGTGGGGGTTTCGGCATATGACAGGGCCCTAGACCCCGTAAGGCTGAGAGAGGTGTCAAGTAGAGTGTGATCACCACAATACAGACTCTTTTTTTATTCCCTTCCTACGCTACTGCTCTCCACTTCAGGCCTGTTTTACACTGCAGAGCCTTCTGGCTGTAGGTCCTCTGCTTTGAGGAGAGGAGTGGGGGAAAAGAATTATATCCTCTTGCTACAAGCCCATGGCTCCCTACAGCTTCTTGAGAAGGGGAAGTGGAGCGGGAGGTGCTGATCTCTTCTTCCTGGGATCCAGTGACAGGACACATGGGAATGGTTTGAAGCTGCACCAGGGGAGGTTTAGACTGAACACTAGGAAGCATTTCTTTGCTGAGAGTGTGCTAAAACATTGAACAGGCTTTCTAAAGCAGTGGTTGATGCCCCAAGCTGTCAGTGCTTAAGAGGCATTTGGACAATGCCCTTAATACCAGGCTTTAAGTTGGCCAGCCCTGAACTAGTGAGGCAGTTGGACTGGATGCTCACTGTAGGACCATTCCAACTGAACTCTTCTATTATCAATGTGTCAGCAAAACTCTGGTGTAGGAGCAATGTCACATGCAGAAAAAGACTTCTGTCAACTTTGTTTATTTGTCTGATGAATGAATGTAAATATGCCAGTATGGACTGTCAGAGTATCCCATGTCTAGACTACAGAACTGTGCTTGGGCAGCTACAGGGGCAGCAGCTCTGCAAGACAGGCAGTTTGGAATTAGCAACTTGCTGGTACAGACAAACAGGTCTAGTGCCTGCTCTCTCAGTGCAGTTTTTCCACATGACCCCTACACCAGTAAACTTGGGTTGCTGAGAAGCCAATTCCCAGCTCTTGTGGAAGTTGTGCTTTCTCCATATTTACCTTACATTCTTTTCATTCCTGACAGACAGGATACTAATGCATGCACTAGTTTCAATGCCTCTCTCCGATGTACAAGTGACACAAATGGCTGCAATACCAGCCACGCTGGTTCTACTCTCTACAAGTACCTGGTGAGGGTGTGCAGCATTCAAGCCACCAGCAAAGAGTACAGGATACCCCATGTCAGCTGATCCAACTCCCAGGGCAGCAGGCTGATAGGAAAGACGAGAGCTGGAAAGCTAAGAAAGAAGAGAAAAACCAAGAAGGGCAAAGGGAGAGGAGAGAGGAGAGGGGAAGGGGAATGCCCCACAGTCTGAATAATCACCAGTCACTGAAGTAACAGGAAGAGTCAGAGGCACAGCATTTCAGACTGGCAGAAGGATGTTAGATTTTCAGTGGAATCAATAATGAAGGCTATTGCTCTAAAGCATTCTTATTGCTGATAGGACTACTTGATAGTAGTCCAGGGGACTAAGTCTGGGCCTTGACAAAAAAAAAAAAAA
>VXBX01007240.1:133301-147893 GCA_013400415.1 Scytalopus superciliaris
AAAAAAAGACTGTCTTCCTACACACATAGGAGAAGGCTGTGGAAGCTGACTGACATCCAGTCCCAGGGAAGCTATGCTCTACAGGCCTGTTTCACATACTGGAAAAAGCATGAATCCATCATCAACCTACTAAACAGCTAATACTAACAGTTAATACTTTTTCATCCCAGAGCAACTACATTATCAACTGTTTGAACCTATCCCCGTGCATATTAAAACAGCTGATCTTCCAGGCGTGTTCAAATAGCTTCAGTGAAAGAATACAGTCCCATAAATGTGCAATGTAAGGAGATCTGGGAAGTTAACCCTTGTGAGATTGCTTTAGGAATGAAGTACTGGAACCAGTGAAACCCAGGAGAAATTCCTTATGCACCCCAGGTAAAAATCTATCCAGTCAGGTTAAATAAAGCTTTCCTGTTCTGGCTTGCTTGACCTCAAGAGGAGGACTTCTTCCAGAGCAAAGTGAGCTCCAGCAGCGTCAAGGCTGACATTTACAGGGGTCAGAATGAGGAACAGCATTTTTATTCACATGAGGCTAGTTAAGCTGAGTGGAGCACTAATGTCTGTACAGATTTAAGGAACACTGGCTGTTAACAGAAAACACTCATAACTGTGCCTTATTACTTGTGTCTTTCACTAACAATCCTTGACAGCTGTTGTGATTTTAGGGGTGCTTATCCTGTCTTTGGGAGACCTTCATCTGTAAAGGCATTTAAGAAACCAGTCTCAATAATGTGCCTGGCTCATTGTGGCTTCACCGGTCTTTTCCACACACAACAACATTCCACACTGGCAAATTTCTACTTTCCTGTACTTGTTTTGTCATGTTAGAACTCTATTCTGGCCATGTATAGCATATTCTATTGACAACTCACTTGATGTGAAAAGGCCAGTCCCATCACTGGGACCTTCAAGGTGTCCGTCACCACAGGAGGAGGGGTCTGAAAATGTGCCTTTGTGACAGTAAAAACACACTGTGCACAGACACAGACAAACAGAGGAAACAAGGAAAAGACAGAGAGTGAGAGGGGGGAGAGAGAAAGAGAGAGAGAAGGACTTCAGAGAAGAACTATGAAGAGTTGGATGAACTGAATGCTAGTGAAGAGGTTTTGGCTGCAGCAGCCACACCTAACACATAGAGCAGAAGTCTCAGTATTGCCAGAAGCACATTCATTTTGTAAAGAATTGACTGATTTCCAATCTGAGTGAACCACTGAACACAGGTAATATTTCAGTGAACCCTGACAGAAACTAACTGCCAGAGACTCTGTTCCACAGCTAGTTATAATTGGTACAAGCCAATTAGCAAGAAGGCTGAGCGGATGCTAGAAAAGTGGTTTGGTTTTTTTTAAATTTACAAATTATGTTTATTTCAATACTCTCCATCCATCCATACTCCTTATCCTCCAGCCTTCTGAGGGTCATATCTTGGCAGGTCTGTGCTGCACCCTTAGAATAAAGGGGATCCAGACTATGGTGTAATTCAAACACATTGATGTGAAAAGAAAACTTCATCAACAGGAGCAAAGCTGCAGAAGTAAACAGTCTCACAGAGCCTACTAATGTAAAAAGGGCAATTCAAGCCCTGTTCAGTCCCATACCCCCTCCCAGGCATTCTCCTACTGAGAGTTTTCACTTTTAGGAAAGCTTCAGTCTCATTCCTGGGTATTACTCATGGCCATTCTCTCCTGAAATCTGGGCTACTTCACAACACACACATGGTGTGCAAGCCCACGGGGAGAATGAAGCAACTATTCCCTTGTATCATGCAAGTTAGGCTTCACTTTTACTGAGAAAGCAGATAGAGATTTGAAAAATTTGCCTAGAATACCACAGAGTTCCCAGTATTCTCCTACACATTAAGTGTATACAGAAAGCTGGAGAAAGAAATTAGCTTCTTTTTTCCCCTTCTAGTTTACTTTAAAATCCACTCTGCCAAGACAGCTTTAAAATTCTAACTGTGGTAACAAAGACTGGCAGTTGTTTTAGAAATAAGGGCACAGCATATGGCAACTGTGAGCCATAGGAAAAGAAGGAATGTAGGCTCATACTTAATGTGAATTCTCAAGGTCCATGTGGTTTCATAAAGCTTTTCCCCCTCAGTGACAGCAAAGCTCATGACCCCTGGAGAAATGTCAACTTCAATGTAGTTACATACACTAATTCTGCTAAGTAGCACTGGCACAAGCAAGCCAGTGGAATTTTCCTTATGAAACCTTTCGCATTTAACCCATTTTATGAGAATGTGGGACACAACTCAGCCACACACTCATTTCCTGAACTATGCATTGTAGAATAAGAGAAGCTTTATTCCAACACACTTACCATGAGTGCTGGCTAATTAGTTCAACATTGCCTGATGCCCTGTCACCCAAAATCCACTTGGCACAAAAACACTTCCTAAGAAAGGCTTATTTCTAGCTCATTCATACAGCAGAATACATTCTGCTAATCCAGGCACACTAATTCCTCTGAAGCAGCAGAAATACCCATAGCAAAATTCCTTCAGTGTGGAACAGCATTCCAATTATACTTTATTCTACACTTCACACAAACAGCAAATGAGATGTAGAGTCTTTAGATTTTCTTTAAAGATCAGTAGAGCCATCTGCTTGGCTGGACAAGGCAGGGCATTCCTGAATAGTTAAAGTGATAGAACAACTGCAACTCTGGCCAAGTCTTAAGAATACAGAACTGCGGAGTCAGATACATAGGACAGTAAAAGAAATTGGGAGTTTCTGGGTTTTGACATTCAAAAGGAAACCACTATCTATTTTACTTTAAAATTGAAACTTGAATTTGAGATCTGCCTGCGTAGGTGGAATTACAGAGTATTAAGTCTACAGTTCAGTGTTATGAGCCAATTTTATCTTGCTGATATTTATTCCTGTTGCCCCAACTAGTTTTAGATGGTCCAGCAAATATAGCTTTTGTCTTTTTTTTCTGCCTCGCTCCAGCATTTTCCTAGTATGTGTCTCTTTCTCAGTGTCAGTCTGTTACTCCCAGTTAGGCATCAATGTCGAACTCTTTCCTGCAGTATCATTATGTAAATGTGTAAGTACATTGCTATTTTCTTCGAGCACACAGATTAAAAGACCCTACACCTGTAGCTGGGCTTTCTCATTAGCTCAGTCTTTCTAGTCTCCTAGAATTTTGTTGAAATTAGTATCTAACTAGGTTTTACTCAACGTGTAAATTTTAATTAACAGCAGGAGGCTGCCTGCTTGCACAATAGCTGATCTGGGAATAGGCACACTATCCTAACAGCAATTGCTCTATCTAGAATTAAAAGAAGCCTGGTTTCTCTTACCTGAGATGGAGGAGAGGTGGAAAAAGATGTGGTACACACTTCTTGGGAATCTTCTACTGAGGGGTATACTGCACCACTGTCCTCACCAGCTCTAAAGCAGCAAGGAAAGAAAAGTTTTCTAACTGGAAATATTCCTTGAAACAAACAAACAGTAAAACACACTGGGACAAACACTGCAGGGAAGTTGAGAGTATTTGGGTCAAGTTGAAAGGAGAATTATGAAAGATTCTCATTTACTTGGGAAAACTGAGGAAAACAAGATGTGAAAACTTTCGTTTTCCTCAGGTGTTCCTCTCTTACCCTCACACAAAAAACTAGAGGTGTTTCTAACTAATGTTTATGTTACACCAGCTAATGCTACTGGCTTAGGTGTTTACACTACCCCTGTCAAACACCACCACTGGTCCCAGTCTGAATGCCCTCATATGCATTTTAGAGAAGACAAATCTCTCATCTACAAAGAGAAATTAAACTCTGATCTTCTCCCAGTGGAAATACCTGGAGATCCATACATCTGGACATGTAGTTTTGCAGCACTATTAACCATTACACTTTCAAATTCCTGAAGGCAACCAAGATTAAACATCCTTTGTGTCCAAGTGCTTCTGCAAGGACTTTGGGAAAATAGTGGGGCTTGCTGCACTCAGTCTTCTAGATATGAGGAGGAAAAGGTCACCTTTCATCACTTGTTCAACCATGTCAACATGACTGACACTAATCCTCCAGTGTCCCTTCCCATGCAGTCAGCAAAGAGTGGAAAAGGCTCTGTATTTGGGCATAATTGATGCCTTCACCATGGCCCAGCTTCATGGCTTCAGCTCAGTATTTCCTCACCTGTAATTGCAGGGATGCAAGGGTGAAGAGCTGGGATAGGGACGGTCCACAAAGTGATCAATTATAATCCCCATGATAGGAGGGGTCCTCTCAAACTGCCTGCAAGGCAACAAGTAATGGTGTTATTGGCTTTTTCTCTCTACTCTCTTCTCAATTCATGGTGCCCTCACAGAAAACCCTCATGTCTATTAATGGGACCAGAGCATCTTTACAATTCAGTCCTGCGACTCCAGGCATGCATCAAAATTTGGAGTTCTGGGCTACCCAAATACTCCCCTTGCTGCAAGACTTAAGCATGAGACAGAGTATTCTCCATGAAGGAGAATCTCAGCAGGAAAGGATAAACGGGAGGGAAAGAGTTAGGGGCTCCGAATATGAGGGGTTTGATAGCACATTATTGTAAAACAATTTCTGGCATGATCATATTTTCTTACCTGGTTGACATGAAAGCAAGGTTGATTCTGTAGGCACAAGACAAAGTGATGGTGCCCACTGGGGTACCCACTGTCCCAACACGGACTGTCTGGAAACCTATAAGGTTAAGGGATGACTATCAGTTTCACTGGTTATTTATGTGCCACACTTTTCTATTCTGAGGCTACATTATCTTATTTCTAGAGTGCTTCCTTTACCCCTTGCAATCTGAACCCCAGAGATACACACAGAACTCATAACAAAGCAGCAGCACTAGGCTGCCCTGCTGGTAGGCTTCACCTGCAAGACTCCTGATGTTGCTTCCTATCTTAGTCTAAAATATTGCTCTGAAGTGCTTCTTGTTCTTAGCAGATCATGATCTCCTCTACCAGACCGGCCCCTTTTCAACATACTTCCACATTCTTATTTCAGTTCTGGATCACTGGAGTCAGAATGGCAATCATCCTAGACTTTGTCCAATTACCACTATTATACTTGTTACCTTATGGCACAAGCCTTCACTGGCAGATCCAGACAAAAAGCATATGCAAACCTCACACTTTCCTTGTGTCACTTAGGGAATAGTAATAAAAGGCTAGGCAGTATGAAAACCAGTTCTGCTCTGGTTTATGTGTTATCTAATCATACCTTCTCCCAAGCCACTCAGCTGCACTTCACCAAAATATATCCTAAAGGAAAAAGAAAAAGAAAAGCTATTAGGTCCATTTGGGACATGATGCTATACATATCTTTATTCAATCTGATGGGTTGAAAGGCTGGAACTACTTTTCCTCTTCAGGAAAAAAAAAACCCAAATAAATGGCTAGAATGCCCATCTCAAAAAAGTCTTCCAGTTACTTCAGAGGAAGACATGTCATATAAAAAAAGAAGGAAGAGAAAATGGTAGTCTAATCAGAAATTCCTCTTCACGTTTTTTAAGCTTCTGTGGTAAGTCTACAGTTCAGAGCAAAAATGTGAACTGATATAAATTTCACAGAGAGGTCTGAGTCTAAAAGCTGATGTTCATCACACAACATAAATTATTAACTGCATTGTAAAGGGATTTAGAATCATCTAAATTAGGTGTGAAAATGTGTCAAAGACTTTTTTCACAGCCAAAAACAAAGCCTGGAAGATAATAACTATGAACCACAAGCCAGTCAGACCTCATAGGCTACACAGAGTTGACACCAGTATTTGGATGAGTAAACTTGAAGAACTACAAGTGGAGCTGAAGATGCATCTTTAAAATGGAGTAGCAGGGCAGAATTACACCCTGGGGTATGTGCAATGTCGCCAGGCATTTATCAGGTACGAGCCAGACACCCAACAACTGGATGCTAATTAGCACTTTAACCAGTGCTTGCATGTAGAATTATATTCACTCTTCCCAACGTGGCATGGAAACAACACTTCACAGCCTGCACAGAAGTTTTTCTTTCAATGGCTCCAATGGAGGCTATGAGGTGATACACAGCCCAAAGTCTTCATCTGTCACTGATCAGTAGCAGTTAAATCCAAATAATTTCATTTTATTATTACTTGCCCCTCTTTAACCACATTTGCAGCCACATAGTTCAAGTCAAGAGTTTCTGCTGTTTGTATTTCAAACGGGCAATTTCTGATTTACCTGTACAATATTACATATTCATGGCCTTGTTTCCTTGAGAGTCTGTAGGCTGGAGTTACTCTGGTTATAGCAAGCAAAGACTTCAGCAATAGAGAGAGCCTGTTGTATACAGTGTATGAAACCTTGATTTCTTTGTCACACCTACAGAACATAAAGGAAAAAAATTAGTCTTCGGTTCTCAGTTAAGTTGCTTGGTTTTGTTTGCTTTGGGGTTTTGTTTGTTTGTTTTGATTTGTGGTTGGGTTTTATTTTATTTTAAATAAAAATTAGTCCGGGCCAGTTGTTTAATGTTGGTTATATTGCCAAAATGATAAAATAAAGCCCCAGTGTGGCTATCTGTATTAACCAACCAGATAGGACTCCTACTTCAAACTAGTCACCTGTTGTAGAAGTAATTGCTGAAAAATGCCATGCAGCCTTCTACTAAACAAAACCATCTTTTCAGTATCAAAAGCACTTGTCATTACTGAGTATATGAATCCCTGTATGTGAGGAAGCATACTAGTTGCAATGGAAGAATGAAAAAGGAATAAAAGTACTAGTTTACTTTCTTGACACCAATATTAAACAGTTCGTTGCATTAGACAAAGGAGAGTTCCCTCTGAAGTGTCTCTGGCTACACAGCCAGTCCACATTGACCACCATGCATTAGCCATGTTTCCCGTTTTCATCAGCTAAAAACTACAAACACACACAAAGAATGTGTGAAGAATGCACTTACTTTTCATTCATTTCTAGACACCAAATTTCCAGCTCCATGGAGTCCCCCTGGATCAGAGAAAGGATGGTAAACAAAGGCTCACTTCAGAACACAAACGTTTTCATATCTCATTAATGATCAGCAACAGCCACACCTCTCAACAAAGACTTGCCTCCCACTTTCTTGTAATGCAATGATAGAAAAGGTGCACTGGAAGTCTCACTGCACAGTTACATCACCTGAGGGAATACCTTCCTCAGAACAGCTAAGTTCTTCATGGTCTAAGAAACTGAGGTTTGCTGCTCTGTCATTTGTGTGTTTGGCCTCAGATATTTGCAGTGAATTGCTTCTGCTAAACAGTATGTTTCTTTTCATTAGCATACTACCTAACTTAATAAAATTAAGGTATTTTCACATGGTCTTGGATTAGAGGTGCCCTGGTGGGTGATTTAAGATTCAAGTTAAAAAAACCAACAAAACCCACAAACAAAAAATGGCATCTATTTTGACTCAGTTCTCACCTCTGAGGTTTTGAGAGAAATCTCCACACACATAGACCGTCCAACAGCAGGTAGCTGTCCTGCCAGGGCTTTCTTTGCTTCATGAGTAACCTCTGGTATATCTTTGATTGCCAAATTGAACTGCAGGATGAAAGAGATTATTCAATTTTTTTATTTCTTTGAAAAACTGCCTAATGGTACACTGCAGACATGCTCATAGAGCCATATATAACATACCAGGTCAGCACTCACTGAAATATTTATGATACAGAAAATTCCCAGCTGAACTCAAGCTTTTCATATTTGGAAATATTTCCTTGGCTGCTAATTCAAGTGGTTTTCTTGATCCTGCCATAAAAACATACTCCTTTTCCCCTCACTCGAGTCCTATCTTCACCTACAAAGTATCTTGAGTTTTTTCAATTTTAATAAAGCCTGTTACTACAAAATCCTGAACTGCAGAGTTGAAAACTTCTGTCAGAAAATAAGTCACTGCCTCACCCCCAGCAGATCTTGAAAACACACCTTAGGTGGCAGGAGTTGCTCATAGGCATAATTTGTCTCTCCTCTAATCAGCCCTTAAGAGTCCAGAGTGATTTGTTGCATATGTACAATAACAACCAAAAAAAACCCCACCAATGAACATAATAGACTATAGCAGCTATTGTATGAATAGTTATTATAGTCTGCACAAGACTGTCACAATCACACGGTGTTCTCACCACACACACACAAACACAGAGCTATGGAAAACATGACTTTACCCAGTCAGAACCTGTTGGAGAGGACGATGATCGGGTGCAGATTTTCTCTCCAAGTCGGGCCTGGACAATTACTTGTACTGTCTGGAAGAGAAAGGAAAAGATACACCCTCATGTTTTGAGCTCAGCAGAGCCCTCAGTTCAGAACCTGAGCTAGATAAGTTTCAAGTAAAAAAAAAAAAAATGAAAGGGCTGACCAAGACGTAGAGAAGTAGAGTTTGCTACACTGATCTTCAGGTCTAATCAATTTAAATTATTACATATAACAACCAAATGTATTTCAGAGAGAAAAGTAATCTTAGGCTCTGTAATAACGTGAGGTAACCAAGCCAATTTTGCAATCAGGAGTTGCATTTTTATTAATATTGAAACAAAAGTTACAACTACGTCCTGAACCCAGACAACTAAACAAAAGTCAAGTGAATCTGTACATTTATACCAAAGCCACAGTTAGAGTATTTACTTGCATCTATGTACCAAGTGAGGCCAAATTTTATAGACACTTGTCAACATAATTCAAAAGAAGATTCTGGTATTATTGCTTTTGGATGCAATGTAGAAATTGAAATACACTAAAAAAATCCAGTGGAGTCCAGCAGAAGATACCACCCAACAGCTGGATGGTTTGTTGTGTTGACAGAAACCCAAAGTTTACAGAGGTGTGAAGTGCCTACAACCCATTCTAAAGCAGGACACTTCTGGGGGAGGAAAGAGGATCTGAAAGTAGAAAAGAGGGGAAAAGATGTTTTGATAGTTACTCTCAGAAATCTCAAATTTGCTATCACCTTTCCTTGTTTTGGTCTTCAACAAAACAAAAAAAGAAACCCAAACCCCAACCTTGTTATTCTACCCACAGCAAGTATGGCTTTTTTTTCCCCTCAAACAAGAAAGAAGAGTCATCTGTCCAAAGGAGAGAAGTTACCTTTAAAGCAAAAAATTTGATGAACTTGTCCAGGTCCTTCCTGTCCTGGGAACTGAGATCAGTGTCCATTGCATATGGCAATCTGCAATATAGCACAGGTCTGAGAATGAAGTCTTCCTTGAGCCTTCTGTTTAGATTTCAAAATACTTTTGCCATTAGAGGCCACCTGAAAGGAAATGATAAGCACCAAAACCCTCCACCTGTCAAAATCCTAACATGCTAAGCTCTTTGAAGTGTGAGCATGAGGTATAAGCACACACTAATAGTTTATCCAGTCAGTGCAAAGATAAAAACAATGAAAAAAAAACACAAAGAAAGTTCAGAATTAAAACTCGCTACAAGTTCTCCAACTTCGCTACCTTAATTGAAAAAAAAACCACCACTAACAAAACTCCCGACCAACCAAAACAAAACAAAAAACCCCAACAAAAGAACAAACCCAAAAAAACCCAACCAGAACATTTCTACACTGACTGAATGCTGTACCAAGCTACCCAGCAGACATGGCAGTCTCTGCTCAGATAATATGTATCTTCAGCTATCAGCACTGGTCAAAGCAAAGCTCATTTGTTTTGAGTCTGAAATTCTAAAACCAGTATTTCAGGGGTTTTTCAGCAGATATTGAAATCTATATAATAAACCACTGCTGGAACAGGCTATGTTGCTTCTTTACTTCTAACAAACAGTGCTTGTAGTAAAACTGTACAGCCACAAATTTACCTACAATTAACCAAAAAGACACAGTTTTACCAAGGAATAGACCAAAGTCCTCTGTTCATTTTTGCTGAAAGCTCTGATAACAAATACTTTGCCTTCACATTCACACTCACTTGTTTTTCAAAATATGATTGTTTCTAGCAACACAGTGAACTTTCACAGCATTTGAAGTGAGGCAGGGCAAGGCACTAATCTGATTTCTGCCACCATCAGGTCACATGGCCTGGGATAAATCACAGTTTTTCTGTCTCTCAGTTTCCTCACATGTAAGTTAATAATCATATAGAGACCATGGGGAGTAATGCCTTAATTAGCAGCATTAATTGTACTATTTGCTCATAAGCCTTCAAAGTATTAATTCACTGTTAACTCCTGTTTTGAGACAGCTAATCAGCCTGAAGCAGCTTGTCAAACATCAGGTATTTACAGAACGTGCTGCTCATCACAGAAACGCTGGCAATGTAAGGTCAGGCAGCAGAAGCAGCTGCAGTGCACAACGTTACTCTGTGTTCAATGGTTAACCAAAAACTGAACTTGCAGCAAGGTATTTATTTGTATTTATACAAACTAAAGCCTAGCAGAACTAAGGGGCTAATTGCCCTATTCACACAGAAGATACATTATCTTTAATGACCACACACATGCAGGACTTCTATTCAAAATATCTCGCTCAATAGCAGTCAAGGCCTAATGCTTTAGGAGCATCATCCAAGATGGGCTGCTGGATGAGAGTACTGCAGTTTATAGAGCATTTCATGAAGAACAGTGCTGCTTTTTGAATGACTCTATAAAAAGAAAGCTGGAAATATTATATGGTTGAATGTTCCCAAGCTACATTCATACTTCATTTCCTAGTGCTGTGCTGTTCTCATTACAAATTGTAAATTAAATTGAGAACTAACAACACCAGCCATTCAACATCGTATGCATTATCAAATTATCCTTTGGATATTTTAACCTCCTCACCAAAGCTATTATGCTTTCTTTCCCTGCCTTTTACCTCCAGTAGACTGAGATTACAGACCTCTTCTACTTTAGGGGGGTGCAAAAGGAAGTCAGTACTTAAAGTGCTAGATATTTTATTGCTGCAGCACTCTAAATTAAAAAAATAACCCTTTAGTATAGACACATCCCACTATAGGAAAAAATCCTCCACCCAACCAAAAAACAGGCAAGAATGATCTGCTATTATTCTTTTCACTCATTAAGTAAAGCACAGTAAGGGTTGAGGAGGTCTGATATCTACAACAAAACCTGGCTGATATGCGTGATAAAATACTACATTAGAAAATACTTCTTTTTCTTAGTAAAGAGAATGCTGACATTTAAATAGCAAGAGAAATCAAACTAGCTTTTAATGTGAAAAGATGTGAGAGGGCATTTCTATGCTAGCCCTGGAGAAAGAGGCAAGAAAGTGTGTATCTTGATGTTGTGGGAGAGCTGCCAAATGAGGCACACACATTTGCCTTATGGAGCTGGAAAAAAATTTTGATATTGCCTATTGCAGAACATTTGGGAACTAATGGAAAGTGTTAGGCTCACTGCTGTTAGGAAAAGAAACAAGGATGATCATCTGCATGATTCTTTGTGCAGTACAGGAATTAGTTCTAATGATCACACCCCCAAATATCTCCAGATGAGGAGAAAGAGCCACCAGAAGCATGTCTTAAATTGAGATTTCAAAGAACAAGAACATCATGGTTGTGCCCCACTGCAGCAGAATTTGGACTCTTTCTGTAAGATCTCAAACTACTTGTAACATTCATGAAACATTTGGAAATTTACACTGTTACCTCTAAAACTCCAAATGCCAGCAACAGTTGACTCACCAGAGCCTGAAGTAGAGCAGAAAGCATGAGCCAAGGTTTCCTGTCAGGAATCTGTAATTTCAGGGGTAAAATGGGACTTCGGAACTCAGCTCCTGAAATGTGTAAGGTAAGGGCTGTCATCTGATGACCACCATCTCCTCATTTTTGTAGAAGGGCCTCTGATGATTGCCTGAGACCTGCTAAGGCTTAGGACAGTGTTCACCTTTAGAATCATTCTCGTTAAGAGTCAAGATAGAGCCAGAATTACAACCTCTCATTTACAAGAATTCTTTGGTACTCTCAGGTTATCTGCCACAGCTGACCAGAACAGGAATGAAATCCTGTAAATTTAGTTGCACCAAACTCACTCAGCCTCTCAGGTCCTGTAGGTTGCATTGCCAGCATGGCTCCTTGTTAAGTGCCACTACTCAGGCATACGCTTAGCTCAAGGAAAATGCTGGCTGATTTTACACTGAATAACAACTAGAAGGAAATAAACTTTGGTCTAGGTTAGAAACCTACAGATGACTGATTTCCCATCATCGAAGTAATCCCTTAAGTAAACTGATGTATTCATAGGTACAAACAAGCATTATGCTCACGTGGCTTTTTGCTTTGTCTCCCTCTTCCTGCAACACCCATTTTTATACTTTTGCTTTTATTTATATGCCTCTGTCTTCACTTTGCTGTGAACAGAAATGCCAGAGATGGATGTCTAAAGGAGAACTGCTACACGTGGCTCTTTTACCTTATTCTTTCTCACAAGGCTGAGGCAGAGTTTATCCAACAGTTTAAAGTCTAAGCATTGTGCCTTACAGACTCTACTGCTATTTACGCTCTCCTTCTCCAAGAAGGACACATCAGCATAAGCTGATGGCGCTGTTTGCATGATGCAACCAACTGCAAGAGCCCTCCCCCGCATGCCTCGGTACCTCCCAGAGGAACTACAGTGACCGGCATGCCATGCTCCGAGCCGGGCAGAAACCTGTAACCCTGCACACAACAGGTGCACAGGACACCTGTGAACACTGTGACACGGCAGTGCCTTTTCCACACACAGGAACTGAGCGTGTACATCTGTCTGACGTGCACATAAACAGGAAAGGAGCAGAAGCGCCTGACACATCCCAGGCATTATTCATGCCGCTGGGGAAAGCACACACAGGCTGCTTCCATCATCTCCTATGTTTCACTCCGAGCCATGTCTGCTACAACTTAAAGTCATCCTGCTTTCTTTTCAAACAGATATTTACCAATGCAAAATAATTACTCACGGTTCCTATCCCAGAGCGAAATTAGAAAGACCAGAGGGAAGAAACCAGCGCGGGTGTCACTGTAAGGAGGGCTGTGGACAGCCCTCACCACACGCTTGTTCCTGGCTACCTCACTGTGCCCCCCAGACGAGGCTCCCTGTCCCTGCCACCCTTCCACAGCTTTGTTACTACAGGACCCAAATCCAATCTCCAAAGATGTCCTATGAGAAGCTCAGAAAAGCTTGTTGAACCATGCAGGTAAACAAGATGCACATGGAAGTTTCTGAAGCTTTTAATAGAGTGCCTTTGATAAATAGACTTGATTGCCAAGAAAGCTTTCCTAGAATCATCCCCTTCAACATCCAAGACACTTCACTGCAAGCAGGTGTTTTGAGCACATTAATAAGTAACTATAAAAAGATTTCCATAAGACAGTGCTCTTTTTCAAGGCTGGGCCTACAAGTCAAATTCCATTATCCTACAATTACTTAATCTCCATTTTTGCCTTCTTAGTAGGTTAGTCAGAAATCCGGGGAGAGGGAGCAAACAGTTCTAAATTTTAAGGTCTGACATTCTCATTCGTTAAAGTTTATGGATTTTTTAAAGAGATTATTAGAGAAGACTCCAGCAAAAAAACTATTTCACATAATACAAACATTCTTACGAAATCAAATGCTCTGCAGCATGCCTAAGTTTTGACTGATAAAGAGGTAATTTCTCCCCCTGATCAGGAGACAGATTTACTTCATAAATGACTCCACAGCTTAGTAAATATCTGATTAAGCCAGCACTGCCAGCTCCACTGACTTAGAAAGAAAATTAGGTAATTCCTGTTGACCGGCAGTTACATTCTGTACTTCCCTAAGGTCTAAAAATGGTACCAGTTCAAAGGTCCATCTCATTTTGTTTGTCAAGCCAAAGTATACAGACAAAACCAGAATCTGCTTCTACATACCCTGTACTACAATTACCAACACAGTCACCACCTCTCAACTTCTGTACGGACACATGTTCAAGAAAGTTAAGATTATACAATACCATTTAAGCAAAATAAAGTGAACCCATACGATCCTTCTGGACACCTACATATAGGCTGGCTCATCTGAATGGCTTATTCCTCACCCCAAGAAGGAGGGGTCCACCAGGTCAGGCCACTTCTGCAATAATTTCGAGATGCTCTAAATGTCATTTGCATAGCAAGTTAATTTTCAGCTAAGGCGGTAATTTACCGTGTTTTTCCCCCTTGCTATGCGCCTAGTCATACTGCTCTTGACATATGTAAGTAGGCAGTTTGTAGGCTTAGTCCAAAGCGTTCCTTTTCTACCTGTTCACTGACATGGAAGGTGCCTCTGCTCCCCCCGAATCCACGGGAATGGCTCTGGCGGTGCACTGGGAGCCACAGCTCCAACAGGAAAGAACGATGCAATGACCTGTAAACCTCCGATCTTTCCTAACACGCAGCGAACTCGCATTTACAGGACAGCTGTACAGCGGAGCACGCAGTCTCACACGTTCCGCTGTTCCCAGCAGGCTCTGGAGGATCTCGATTTTTCAGGGCGCCCCTCGCGGGGGTCCCAGCGGGCCCCAATCCTTGCCGGTCTCCGCCGCTCCGCAAACGCTGCGGGGCCGGCGGTGCCGGCGGCACCGAGAGCTCCGCGAGGCGGACACGCGAACCCGCTGCCGAAGCCCTAACAAGGCCCCGCAGCCCCCCCGTCCCGCAGCCCCCCAGCCCCCCGAGCCCCC